>JAPUBX010003978.1:370842-560565 GCA_028672205.1 Proteocephalus fallax
TTGGCTGGAACTGTACGGCCTCCAACTGCCTTGTAGTACCCTGCTGGCAAACGTTCTCCCAAGCCCCGTAGCTTGTAACCTAGTCACCGGTGCATGTCGACAGGACAGGGTTCGCGGGACCTTGGTGTATCCCACAATGTCCAATTTGTGCCGTACATTAAGCGATTTCGTAACGGGAGGTCTGTGTTGATACCGTTGCATTGGCGGGGAGAGTGGTGAGGTCGAAGGCAGAAATGATGGTGACTCAAAGGAACTGAATATCTTCCCGCATCCGACTCTTCTGGTTCCCCTGACACCCGGCTGAAAACAGAGCGATGGGCTCAGTCACTCCCTGACGTAAAGCGATGCTGATGAAAACGTCGCCTGGAGATCTCACCTCACTAGAGCCCACCGGAGCTCGACGGGAGTTCGACGTTCGAGTGGAACTTTCTACACCGCCAGAATCGGGATGCTGCGGCCTGGTTGGACGCTCCCGCCACTGCAACCAAAGCTGAACACCATCGATAGCACACCTTTTAATCGCTGTTAGCTCTCTTAAACCATTCTAAAATTTTCAAAAACAGATTAGAGGTGGAAATAACCCTAATTACATACTTTAAATGTTTATATATGTCGTCACCTTGAGCTGCCCGAATTAATTCCCACTGCTGGCTGGAAAGTTTGTAACATTCCGAACAATCTGAATATCATTTGAAGCAGGTGTTACTTTTTGTGTTAAAACCCAAAGATCCCCGCAAGACAAATCAGAAAACGACCTTTTCCTAGGTTCAAAAATGCGGACTTAACAGCGAGCAATAAGTAGGCTATTTAAGCATTATTGAAAACCCCTGAACAACGAGGGTGAAACACGGGCTTCGAAGAGTTAGACAATAATTGGGCTCTTCTAATCACTGGACACTTCGTTTTGCTGATTTATAGCCATTATCTTGAAACCGTCCTGTTACAAGGTCATTGGGAAAGTTATATGTTTTGGGTAATTGAAAGTTTTACCATTTTATAGTAATAATAAGAAGATTGTTTTTGAGGAAAGGAAGTGTTGCCTAGTGTTTTTTCACGCACGGCAAATGTAACCGAATTTTCTATTAATAACATGCGCAGGTGTCGTGAGGTACTGTTTGATGCTGGAATCGCGAAATGATGTTCGTGTCGGACATTTCAGATGCGTTGGAATCAATGCATACCACAGTTTGGACTTTCGAACTGCCCGGGTTTATGTGTAGATGCTAATTTATCTGTAAAATCGATGTTAATGATACACATTGACCGGCATTATGAAGATCAAAGATATTGAAAATTTCGAATTGACTGTTATTTTGCAATGATTATCTTTCAGCAGTGAACTAGCTGTATAGTTTTACAGTACGCCTCACTTTTAAATTTCATCGATGTTTATTTTAGCGAATAGAAGCGAACAATTAGTCAAAAGCAAGTGTTGCTTGTTGGTGATCTTCAATACCTCGAAATATCTATAAGTTTACATACCAGCAAATTAACCTGCGATGGACCGGTACTAAATGCCTTAAACAAGTATAGACCGATATTATTTTTGGCGCGTTTACCCAACAGTCCGCGTTTCCCCTTTATGAAGGCCGTGGGTATATGCGAAATTCAATTGTTCCATATCAAGAGAATACGAATACGGATGATTTTACAGATACACTTGACACTATCGAGGGGAATTGACTTGTGTAGGCAATCTATTGAAGCGATTTTAACTTCATAATATTTGGTAAAGAGACTGCTTTTTCGATCCCTTGGATGCCGAATTCTACGCGGATTGTTTCAACACACCAAGCAATCTCTTGGAGAATGCAGCAATATGTGCTCCAACACACACATTGAAGAAGAATCTTCTTCTATTTGGTTCTGGTGCTAGCACTTCTAATAGGAATGAGAGGCTACGTTGCAATCCATAATTTGATACACGGCACCATATAACGAGAAGGTCAATTGGAATCTGCCGTCAATATTGGCTGGAACCCAAGGAACTAACAGCCCAAGGAATTTTTAAATGTCTCTGAGGTTTGGTCGCTCGTGGACTTGTTCTGTTTTAAGACGATTAACAATTTATTTCCTCAATTCAGATGTCATGCGTAAATGATATTATGGAGATTCGAAGACTTCGTGGCCCAAAAATCAGAATGACCCGATGGCCAAAGACGAATGTCGGGAATGAATAATATTGTTTATTATTCAAACAACATTTTTGTTTGCACTTAACGCTGGTGCCACCAATCCGCGGTTATTGTATTATGTGTGATTTGATTGGCTACCCGCGAAACTGCCATCATCCAATCACTTGCTTGGATTCTTCTTATTGGCCAATTAGTTTTGGGGCTTCTTTGTGCATGTCGTGAATGACTGCGCTTGGTAGCTGGCACCCAAATACAGATTTTCTTCCTAGAAGGAGTTGAGAATTATTTTACACCATGGCTATGCTTTTACGCATTACGGCACCCATGCAAAGCAGTGCTCTGGACGATGCTGAAGGCGAGACAGTAACCCTGGAGGAAATAAAAATGGATGAAGTATGTTGTGCCCCCAACATGTAGCATTGATTAAAAGTTATTTGTGATTTTGACAACAGAAATCTGTGACAAAATCTTTAATTTGTGATATTTGTTTGTATATCCACGCAAATGTGTAAGATTGACTCGAGAAGGCTTTCCATACGTTAAATGGACGTTGGTATCACCGTGCGCAAGCCGCATAACGGCTGAGCTTGTATGTGGCCACAGGTCCATAAGTGACGTTGGTGACACCTTTGTTCATTATTAAATTTTAATTAATATTCCTGAATGTCTTCTAGACATGCCGGAATGCCTTTTTTACAATTGGTCAATCGTTCATTGAACACATTAATGAATATTTGAATTGAGGCATTGCTTGTTCTATGGTTACATTGTTTTAATTAAATCTGACCGTAATCCGGAAAATGCGCAGTTGCACTCGCATATAGACGTTATGTTTGAACGACCTTGACTGACCATGTTACTGTTATTTAATTGGCTGCCTTTACTCCCAGTCCCCGTGTGCAATTGTATCCGTCCACCAATAAGGACGCGGGGAGTCAGCCATTATCACAGTACGTTTTGTCATCTGTAGGACGTGATAGTCACGTTATCCGTGTATCAATTGACCAATTTAACGAGGTTTCCTTTTGAAACCAGGAAAAGATGGGGGTTTAATCATGGTTTTTGTTAGGTGAGGCGCTTAATTATTTGGGTATTTACCATAACCTCTAAACGCGATTTTGTTTTATCGATGTTCAGCTGTCGTGACAGTCATGTCTGATGCCGCACTAAGCCAAAACTTGAACTTTGCTTCTGTTAGCTCAAGGCCTCATTTAAAATACGTCGTAACACAAATTTATTTCGCAATTCCTATTCAATCAATTGATATTATTCGTTTTGCCATGTCGGCGAGTCGTCCACGGCTGATTTAACTTGCTTTGACTCGGGCGGTCGATAAACTGTTAATTTTAGCATGCAAACGTTTATTGATTTTTTGGTTTGTCCTTCAATTGTAGCTCATCCGGCAAATATTTCATGAAGAAAACATAACCCAAGACAGTTGGCAAACTAGCAGAGATGGCAAGTATTTCATTGTAAGTGGTTGACATGATGCTATGCTGTTCGTGGGATTGTTCATCCTTTTTATGTCGTCAATGGGGTTTTCTTCACTTTTCAGATCGAGGTACCCGTCAACAACCAGAATTTGGCAGAACGTGTTGTCGATCGACTTTCGTATTACAATGTCGGGAAAACAGATGATTCCAGCATAATGTAGGACATTCAATTAGCCGTCTTATTACTATTATTTCCTACACATTTCTCAATGGACTCGTTTTTTGCAGGATAATTGAACCCGCAGCTGTTGTATTTAAGAAAACGCGGTGAGTCGGTAATCTTTTATGAACAAAAAGGGTATACTCCACACAATATTATATAGCTGGCACAAAAAATCTTACATTTAATGCTCATAATATGGATTTATCCACACAAGTATTTTAACTACACTGGATCATGGCTATGACAAAGACAAAAAACCCTATTTGGGCTCAGGATGAATACGATTTTTGATCCTAGCACGTATCAAAAGCACGATGCCGAGGGTCCTACGTTAATTCATTCTGCGTTTGCCTACATCCGCGAGACCACCCTGTGGAATTTGGTATCTGGGTCTCAAACATAGCAAACCAATTACTTCTTCAGAATAACCGAAACGTTCTAAAACCCGGGGACCTTCTCACACTCAGACGTTAGATGACGAGCCCCCTGCTGCAGAGGCACCAAACCTGGCAGACGGCTTCAGTTTTCTCGAGTTGATATGCCTACGTGGACTAACCATGTTTGTTTAAGTTACACCAGCCTCCCTCCATCCCATTAGGTGTGTGCGCATGTCGGTTGGACTGCGGACGGGTGTGCTGCAAAGATTCCCCAACACACCTTTATCAACCGTTCACACTAAATGACAGGAAACATCGTAGACTATAGCCGTGGACTCCCACTCTGATAATAAAGATGTTTTCGCGTGGGAAAAGACGGCGTTTCGCGTACATTATAGGGGTGCTGTCTACTATATCAATTTAGATCAGACTTTGAGGCTTTCTCCTTCTGCTAGAGGATTAACCGCCTTCTGTGACATTTTGGGCGCACGTGGCGTTCTCAGTGCCCCCTGTGAGCAGATCCGATTTGAATTCATCAAGATGCCCCGTCTTTCGGCTTTTTACTAACGTAGGGTTCAATTTTCGCAAGCACGGAGATTTCATCTTTGCTGAAAGGCTGGACTGTTTATAAAAAAATACCTTTCTTGCAACGCGTGCTTGCATTTTATAGATACAGGTCTGACGAAGATATTTCTTCAACGAATTTTAAGAAGTTTATTAGTTCGCTCAAATCACGGCTAACTGTCGCACAGGTGAGTCCAATTATTCGAAATAAACATATTTTCTCGTGTGTTCGTGAGAATACTGTTTTGTGTGTCCGTTAAAAAGTGGAAGCTTATTATGTTAAGGGTCCCTGAAGTTGTTTTCCATGTTCACGCACTTCAACACTAACGCATGCACGCTGCGCATTGCCCATCTGTAAACGACTAATTTGTGTCTACATTCCCAAGAGTGCGGTTCATAATTACCATCATTTGAAGCAGTAGAAATCGTGGAGATTACTTCAATTAGGAAACGCACCCAACAGAACCAAATAACCTTTGGACCGCCGTTCGTGAAATTGTTCAAGTGCGTAGTGTTGTTCCGTCACGCGGTTCCGCATGTGTCCGACTTGATCCAACCAATTGCCGAGACTCGGTGGTGCCTAATTTGCCCGATTTCCCCTCCCCTGCCCCAAGGTCTATCACGCCATCAGCAAACAAGGCACCTTCAACTTCAACTACCTCTGTTTCCTCCTCTGCGCCGCTCTGGTTGCCGACATTGCCCTGGTGACAAATTCGGCGGCGTGTGTATTCGCCAGCATGCTCCTGTCGCCCCTCATGGTGAGACTAGAAAATTAATCGACCCTCCTTCGTCCGGAGACCATTAAAACGATGGCACTAATGGTTGCAGTAGTAAATCTAGGTGATAGGGTGGGGTGGGTTTGGCATTCCGAGACTGCCGAATGCCACAGTTTATTGATCAATCATTCCAACTGCTAACACGTAGTCTTCGTCACCTGCGCGACTATCATCTCCAAACAGTGGATGAGTCGGCTTCATAGATATCGCGACGACAATAACCCTGGGTTTCGTTTGTCTTGGAACTAATATACAGATCCTCAAGTTTCTCAGCATCACCGCAATCCTTTAATGGTTGGTTATTGTGTTTTGGTTCACAACAATCAACGTTTCACATTAAGGAGCCAATCATGTGCATCGTCTTTGGGTTGAGTCTTCGGGAGCCAAAGATGCTTGGCAAAGGCGTTCGGAACACCTCGTCTTCCCTCGCCATCTGCATATGTGTCGGTGAGTACGAACACTTCCCATTTTAGACGCAGGTGCTTGTGTTGGTTTCGTGAAACATAATAATGACCAACCTACGTGGTCAGCTTGTGGTGGCCGAATGGTGTAGCGGTTTATTTGCTGGGGACGCTGCCACCTGTAAACATATTACCGAGAAACTTTATGGCAAACCCCCATGAAGCCGGTTTATCCTGTAGCAAGAGATAGCCGCAGAAATGTTTTTTATGGTTAGATGAATTGCCATTCGGCTTTATAAATCGCTCCTCGGCAAGGTGTATGAGAGTTGACATCGTCCAGAGTTCGTGATTGTCACTAATAATAAAAATTATTATTATTATGGTGATAATTCTTTAAATCAGGTCGTGTGGACCAAAACTTGCAGCCTAAACAGGCAACAAAACTGTTTGTGAAAGCCGTATCTGGGTGCCTGCTTAACATGTTCGGGTGAATTGCCACGTCCAGCCATTCTTGTGGTAATTGAACGGCATTGCCTTCGCATTTGTCGTCGAATAGATTTAAAATGAGACAGACAAGATGGGACTGGATTCTGGGAGGAGTCACTTCATATCCGTGAGGCGAGAAGGGAACAACCCTTAAAATGGCAATAAATAATTGCCTCTTGGATTTAGTACATGGATAATGCACCGGAATTAGTTTTAAAAAGCCTACGGAGGGTAAAAACTGTATGTTTGAGGCCAGGGAAACCACGGGCAAGCAGTATTATATGAGGGGCATGATACAGACATTCCAGACAGACCTTGATGCGGTTTGAGCCGCGGTTTGTCAAGGCGCCGCAACGGAGGCCCAAGAAGCTGAGTCGACGGAATTTCACGAAGACGACATCCGCACGATCGCTCCTAGTAGACTGGCTGTTTAACATAACGCCCACGAATTCGGACATCGGCTGTTACACCTGGTCTTCCAGAGAGGCATTTTTCCTAATCTCGCGCATTAAAATTATCCTGCATTACTGCTAATAATGCGGTTTTATTAAGAGGCGTGTTCAACCAAAAAAATTCCACGAGTGGTGGAAACACTATGACTAAAAGTATGCTCTGCATTTTTCACCCAAAACATTAGTTGTGGGTGGTCAAATGAGGAAAGCCAAAATGATGCGTGTTTCTGTTGCAGGGGCCATATTCGGCATTGCGGCGCATTTCATCGCAATGTTCCAGCTGGTGACGCCTTACCCAACCCCCGAGATGTCGAACAGGTAGGGAACTGTTTTGGCGATAGCGACCTCTCTAAATCAGCCTGTACACGTTTCCCCGGGGCCAAGGGGGCGCTGTGTGGCCCGATGGTGCAGCCTTTGCCGTCCTGGGCTCGACTCCCAGGTCAGAACACGGAGAAAAAAGGCGGGCTTTGTGGCGTGTGTCTGTGCCGCGACTTGGAGGCTGGGTGGCGGAAACCG
This sequence comes from Proteocephalus fallax, assembly GCA_028672205.1. Classification (NCBI taxonomy): domain Eukaryota; kingdom Metazoa; phylum Platyhelminthes; class Cestoda; order Proteocephalidea; family Proteocephalidae; genus Proteocephalus; species Proteocephalus fallax. The sequence goes on from JAPUBX010003978.1 coordinate 378,206, forward strand.
GCTGCTGCTGCATCCTGACTTTAATATATTGGTCGATGTGGCGACCGATTTACCCTCCTCCTTGGGTGGCACTCGAGGGGAATCCTCATGGAAAGTCATCCATGATGCACTTTTATCTTCTAGCCGGAGATAGCTGCAAGAAAACAAAATATCGCGCTTTATGGATCATTCCGCACGGCTTAATTACTATTATCATTACCGTCGATCCTAAAGATATTCCGACAGTTACAGGTGCACAATTAACGGTCCTCTGAAGTTTATATCGTGTTGCGCGGTGCGACCAATCATAAAACCGAAACAGCCTGCTTTTATCCCATTTTAACTCCGTGTATGCGTTGGATTTTCTTGGTTTTCATGCCTATCCTGAAATTTATCTTGGCCTCCACGGTCTCGGTAAAGTGATTTAATTATTCTAAAATTATTCTAATTAAAATGGTTTCAGGGGTAACGCCCGTTCACTGATTGGTTCGGTTGTGGTCGCGGCGGCTTCTGGGGTCAGCATATCCTTCGCTATTCTTTCAAACAGCCTGGCTGCAATGATTGGCAACGCCATCTCCCTCTCCCTCCTACCGCCGGCAATCAACTGCGTAAGTCGAATGTGCTTCCTTTCGAGTGGAGAAACGGCCTGATTGTCTACTTGAGTCGATTCGGCAAATTAGTCATGTTCTCACGCGGGACCCCCACCCCACCCCACCCCGTAAACGACGCGCACAACCGCTTCTTCTTTAAGCGGCTCTCGGGTGTTCTTCAACTCCGGGATGTCCGAAATGCCGTTCAGTTGCTGTCTGGAACCGCCGCCTGGGTCGCCGCCCATCTGTGGCTTTAAACCAGTTGACTTTCATTCTGTCCACGCGAAGATTTCGCGTGTGGATTGCTCCATTTAGTTCTAGATAGCAACCATGTCTTTATCGACGAAACCCCAATTGGGTGAGGTTATATGCTCCGTGCTCAAAGTTTGCGTTTCAGGCTAAACGACTGCATTGAGGAGTGACGTTGTTTGTTTTTTTTTCATTGTAGGGCCAACTCTTCCTCCTGGCTGTCATGGCGGCGTTGGATAAGCCCTTCATCACGGTATGATTACCCCAGCCCTCAATTAATTAAAAGGTTTACTGCTTTTTCAAACCGTTGTTGCACGAAATTCGCATTCATTTATGTCCATTTGGACTCGACAGATTTTTCAAATTTGATTTCCTTTGGTAAACGATTTCATAATGGATCCGTTTGAATTAAGTTAACTGATTTTAATATATACAGTAGCCCCTTGATTGACAATCTGAACCACAGGCTTTGTTTAGCATATTTCGGTCTTAATTAATGAGCCCAATTCCCAGACTCATTTACGAAACACGATACGCGCCCATTCCAGTACCTGTGGCCTGAAAAAAATGGAGGGCCATCAACCTGGCATGACACATTTCTGGACGCATGAGAACACAACAATCTCGTGATTATGCAGCAATTAATAATTTGCATGCCAAATTAGCTAAACCCATCGGGGCCTTTTCGCCCACGCATCGTCCCAGCATCACCCCAAACCGCGTCCCATTTTCTGGCCAGTGAGAGATTGGACCAGATATCGATCATCGTGGAGTAGAGATTTAGCGTCCAGTGCAAGCGAAGCACTGGGTGGTTCTCCAAATTAATTTCCATCTTTTATCGAAGGCAGTTGGCCATTCAGTTTCAAAATTGAGGCCGCTGTGCCTTATGTGTAGGCCTGGGTTGGAGAGAACCCGATTTTATCTGAACTTATCTAATTCCTGCAAGAACAGTGCTTCATATCGCAGCTCGGTATTCCCCTTTCTGTGCGGATTTTTAGTTTCTGCAGAAGAGGTGAAGCCAAAGCCGCTGGCAGTGTTGCTCCTCGTGACCTGAATAAAGCGATAACAATTATTATTATTAAGCCTGGTCAGGTTAACGTGTTGGCTTATCATTTAAAGGAAACGGTTCCAACTTTTGATAAGAACGGCACTCTGCTATACTCCGAGGAGGTCTGCAACTTTTGGTGGATCAAGAACTACACCTACACTTACGTCAACGGATCCTGCGACGCGCCCAAGGAATTCTCCCTCCTGGCTATCGTGTCATTCGCTCTCACGCTGGTCAACATTTTCATCATCGTGGTCACCGGCTATTCCGTTAACAAGGTAGGATTCAGCGACGTGATGCCCTTGGGCGGTGGGTTGTGGGTTTGATTGTTTATTTATTTTTACGAGGTCATTAGAAGGACACCACGTCCATTGGGTCAGCCCATAGGTCCATGTCCATGGCGCACACGGTCGTTGTGGAGCCATTTCTGTGCTAATTTGACACACACACACACACACACACCTGATAATGTTTTGAGGCAGTTGTGCGTTTGTATCGTAGTTACCAAACCCGTGGTTTTTTCGCATGGCTTAATTATAAACGACCCATTCGGGGCTCGGAATGGTGCAATGTGTGTGGCATGTTAATTAAAAATGGCCTGCTTGTGTACGTGAAAACACTATTTACTGTGAGCAAAACGATTGGCCCCCCTCCAGTGATTTGTTGCCTGAAAATTAACGAGGTGCTCTTTTGTTATGTGTATTCAGGTGAAAGATCTCGTGCCACAGTCCTTTACAAACGATGAAACGCGCCGATTCTACACTAAAGATGTCAAGGTAACATATTGCTGTTTTGGCTGCTGTTGTTGGTATTGCTTAATGTGGTTTTCAAAAGAATACAAACGTGTTGAGTCCGACTTGGAAAGCGCTGGCGGATTCCTTTTTGCAGCATCCAATTTCGACCTCAACCTATGGCCTTGTGGTGGATGCAATGTTGCATTTGGTTGATTACACCAATGGGGTTTTTCTATTCGACAAACTAAACATTTTCAGCTTTCGGGTGAATCTGTTTTCTTTTTCCGTCACTTCCGATGATAACCAATGATTCTTCAACATGATTCATACCATTGCTAACCCCCCCTACCCCCATAGAACACACCAGAATTAGTAATCCCTTCATTACTACATTTTCCTCGATTTGACAGGATGTCCATGATATTTGAATCGAATTAAAAAATGCGAATAGGTCTCCCACCTAACTAATTGAGGGGTTAGGCAAATGAAATGCTCCAATTCCAGGTTGCCCTTTGTGTGCGTTATTTCACGGCATTATAATATAATCACAGAAATGAACGCGACTGTTAGTAGCGCCGTTTTTGTAGTTGCAGAGTCTGTGGGGACCAGTTCAGCGAGAAGTGAGCACTTCATCCTAGGACCACGTCTTCCGGTTACTCAGGGTTGTCGCTTTCTTTGATTTCGTCTTGGTAGGATCTGTGGTTTGAGAAAAAAAGCTATTTAAGAGATTAGGCTGGTAAAAGGTTTATGTCGGTCAGCATAACAGTAGCTGCAACAGCGAAGGTTTTTTTTTTAAATCGATATGTTGGGCTTGTTTGGGTCGAAAACGGATTGGAAGGTTCTTTGGGTTTACGGCTTCCGCGAGACGCGCGCCACGTTTTGGTGAAATAATAATAATAATAATTTTTACGCTTTATTAAGGTCACAAAGACCAGAACTTTCAGCATTTTAATGTTTAACAGGAATGGAGGAAATAACAACGAGGTAATGGCGGCCATAGAAGGCATTGTCCATAACGCGCGCGAGACAGTTTCCGCCACCCGGCCTCCAGGTTGCTAGATTACAAGCGCACGCCACTACGCCACCTTGGATTTGTCATTTCAGGAAGTCCGTGACACCTACAACTGCGTGCACCGCTTCGGGGCCACCGAACTAGCGGCCAATGCCTACAGGGAATACATACGTGCATCCATACCGGCCCAGATGCAAAAGGTCTCCACTTCCGGGCTTCCGGGACAGGCCGAGAGTGGTGCCATCGGCCAAACGGGAAACGAGGATGGCGAGGCTGATGTCTTGCAGCGCACTGAGGACAATGACCAATTTACTATCGACCTACAGGCTGCTATGGAGGTATTTGTGCATCATGGGCTTAATGTGTGGTCACATGAAGATTCTTTTGAATTCTGTACAGTTGCCGGCGTCCCCTGCGCCATCAGAGTATATAGAAAAGACCGTTGAATCACACAACAATTAAACAACCCGGGGTCTTCCACCCGCGGAACTCGGATTCCTTCAATCTCGTATGATTTGCTGTTGTCCGCCTCAGAACTCCAAGTCGCTGGATTAGAGGCGGGAGAAACTCGTCTAGAAGGGCAGAGGCCATCCGATCGGGCGATGGGAGGTGTTCCGTCGTCCTAAAAATTAGTAAAAAACAAACACGTCCGTGGATAGGCTACGTCTGCGTTGTGTTTGCGGTGTACGCTATGTAAAAGACACCAATTTCGTCAATAGTGTGATGCAGTAGATCTCTTCCTCCCCTCCTCCCAGTCTCCTGCCGGGCTCTGCCTCCTACGCCTTCTGGGGAGGGGGGCGGTTTGAGTAGCCGATATCCTGAATCTCTTCGGAGCCACAGGTTACATGTGTGTGCTACCAGGGGCACTGCTCCTGTAAGGTACCAATGCCTTTCCTGTACAGCTTTGCGATACCGTGAATTCTTCTTCTTCTTCTTCTTTGGTGTGGAAAGCGCCTGTCAGAGGATTAGCCAGCTTCATGACTGTCGCTGATCGTAGCCGCGTGTTCGGCTATCCATCCCAACGGCGCGTGCCAGCATTTACTATCTAATAGCGGCTGGAAAGTTGGCTGGAAACTGTGCGGGGCTCCTCTTCCCTCCCAATTTACGCGGCGTCCTGCGACCTTGGTTGAAATGGCTTCGCATTGTTTGGTTTTAGGAAATCGGTCGCGATCCGCACTTTCAGACCATCACTTCCTGGGCAAACAGAGGTTCCAACGCCTTCTTGGTAAGTGTCCGCGCACTCATCTGCCTGCCTGCGAAAAGAAACTTATTTTTTTTCTTTTTTGTTCCCTCGGCAGGATGAATTCCAACGTGCCGTCGACGAGTACGCGAGCAAACCGCGCCCGTATAATCGTGACGGTTTTAATCGGCATTCCTTCGCCAATGTACGTCTTTACTTCAATTGCTATTGTTTTGACCCGACGAAGGCTGAAAAGGTGTTCACGTTGTCAGGAAGACAGCCACAATAAATGAACTCCGAAAAAGCTGCATTGAAGGCTCAGAAGGAAGCGAGCCGCGTTACGCTATTTATACACTGATAATTTCATATATAGCCAATAGACAAGAGTAAATGAAATCGACCCTTGAGAACCTAACAAAATGACCAATGAAATAATTTACAGATTTCGGCAGAAGAAACATCTCAAATAACGAAGCGGGTGAAATTGCTACGCCTGGTAACCCCTGGAGGTCGAATTCACCTCCACCGGCTCATGACAAAACGTAACCCCGTGTTGCCTGAAACGTTGAACTATTAAGATGGTGCATTTCAGCTTCGAATTCATCATCATCATCATCATCCTACCATTTTTATTTCGCCTGAAAGCTTACCCTGACACCCAGTATATAGACCTGCGTATTTATATTCTATTCATCCTCTAGACATGTAACGAAGACGCTGCTCCACGAACGCACCTGCGTTGGCGTCACTCAAGTCTCGTCCACCAGCCGTATCAACTGCGCACATCCCTGATACCTGAGGAGCGCCCTCTGAGCCCACCCATTCCCGAGGAGGAGCCCGTCGATGCGTCCGTCGCAGCCGCAGCCGCAGCCGCCGCCCAGTCGCCTCCCCGCCACATCTACCAACGCCGCCCCCAGCCCCACCAATGGCTGAGCAGGAATTCCCTGGAAAGCGAGGAAGAGGGGGCGGTGGCGTCGGCCCTCAGTCAGGGTCCAGCCAAAGCCGTTGCCCGACGCACGGCAGTCACTGACCTGAGAGGTTTCAACCCCGGTAAGATTGGCTTCATGGGAGAGGCGTTTTGACAGAGCTTTTCGTCGTACTGTTGAATTAGTTCAGTTGGCGATGTAGCGGTTAGAATCCTCGCTCTGGTGATGAGGGAATTGGGTTAACCCGCAGGTGACACTGGAGACGCCGTCATCTGTAAACATATTCCCAAATTATCTGCACTGCAACACCTATGAAGCCGGGTTATCGTCTATTATGGCCTATTTGATTCGTCTGAGGTGTTGTAACCTCCGTAGTTGTGATTAATTAAGGTATCCCAAACCACAGCGTGACTGTAGGGTTTAATTATTTTGTAGGCCCGAAAAATGTGTATGTACCGGTCACATTGTCATGTAATTACTTTTCGGTATGACGACTTCTCGGTGGTTCATTTGTCATGTATCTTATCCTTTCTATCCCAGAAACAAAGCAAAAGCCGTCTCATAAGCGTGAGTGCTCCGGAAGTATTTTCACTCGTTTGTTTGTTTTCCTGAATAGCACTGAGTTTTCGAAATTGACTGGGTGTTAACATATATACTGATTGGTTCGTTTTGTTTTTTTCGGGCTGTGGGTGACTGGAACACCTGTTTGACGGTTTTGGCGTCGGAAAACCCTTCAGCAGCTTTCACCCACCCCAGTCTGTTTGGCCCCCAAAATGCCGCCATAACGGAATTTAGGGAATTCTGTGAATTTAAAATATCGCCAGGATAAAGGTATTGACGTTCGTTTCGACAAGAAGCCACACGTATCCAATGTACACATTTGATACACCGTTTTTCCTGCATCTCAAATACCTCACTATGGTTAACATTTCGGTTTCTGTTTGTTGTGGAGTGTTTCGCCTACCTTTTTTTCGGATTTGATGTCTGTCTTAACAGCCCCCCTAACTCCACCAGTTATTACTGCGAAACCTAAGCAACACACCCTTCGTCATTTAATTCTACAGGCAGTTCAACTTCCATTTTGGCGACAACTATCGGGGGCAAATTCGAGGTGGTCAGTGCCCCCCTCTCCTCGTCCTCCAGCCTCAACGCCCCGCCACCGCCGACACCGCCGCCTCCTCCTCCTGCTGCTGCGGCTGGCGCCGCCCCCTCACCACCCACCGCACCCAAACCGTTTCGAGGGGGTGCCGGCAACAGCGGTGACCCAAAACCCGTCTGACGGGTGTCCCTGATGGTGCCTGAAACTTCACTTTCTAACTGTCGCACGCTGTTTTTTCCAATGGACCCGTTATGCATAACTCATATATATATAGCTCTGCATTCCTATGGGAGCTAACCGAAGGCCCAAAATATGGTTGTGATCACGACCAAAAAGGGGAAGCGAGAGAGAGAGTAAGAGGTTGGGGTCTGGGTTCTAGCCTCGGCGGACCTTCGAGACATTTAACTCTGGTTAGCACAAAATATCTGCTAAATCGAGGAGCTACTCCGCGGCGAACTCTGAAAGTTGTCTGACTTAATAATTGTAAGCGCTTTATTAAGGAAACGAGGACCAAATCGTTCAGTATCTCTAGCTATCTTTCAGTGAGGGGATTCTGGCCTAAGGAAGGTAGATATTAGTTTAGCATGGAACGCTCATGTCAACTGAGAAGTCTAAGATTTATATAAAAAATGGAAAGTGCGCCTTGAGAGGGGGGTGCATGAAAGAGTAAAAGAGTATGAATAAAATAATGTCAAACGCATCGATTGGGAAACAAGAGAAACTTTGGGCGGAAGTGGTAAGGGTCCTTCAGGTTGGTAACCAGAGGCCTGATCCATTGTACTAGAAGTATGGTGGATGTCTCTTGAGAGGGTCTCCGAATGCTGAGGATAATCAAAAGTGATGCTGTTTCAAATTGAAGGTTTGGAGAACGATTTGAATAATGTGAGTAAGGTTGGCAACGCCATTATAGAGCATACCCGTTGCTTAAAAAGATGGAAAGAGAATATGGCATTTGGCTCGTGCCTTATATTGTCGGTTTCGATTGAAATCCTTGAGGCGATTACAAATTTAAGAACATGACGGAGTACGCAATAAAGTTTTATCAACGTTAGCAAAGACTCGAACTAAGTAACTAAAATGGCTTCTAAACGCACAGAGGACATTTTAGCATATGTGTATCTGAGATACGAAGGTATGAAATAAGACCATTTTATTTTATGTTGCCTGTCCACCTTTCCCGAAGCCCCATATATAGAAGGCGCCTCCTTTTACTTAATCTGGCAACCGAGAGAAGACAACCTGTGGCAAGATAATTCACAGAGATGTTCACGAGATGTATTATTAAACAGTCATTCATCCTCACCCTTAAACATGGCCACAAAGGCGACACAACGATATTGGATGACTTATTGTGATTTATAGGCGTTCTACACACGTCAGATAACCAATCCTGCATTACCATGATTGCACAGACTTATGGGAAGATCGTTTTTCGCTGCACTCGGTTCGCCGAGATTTGTGTTATATCTACGCAATTGTGTTTCGATCGCCAGAACGAACGGGAACACATATTTTCCACCCCGGTGAGATAATTTGGCAATCTAACCAGTCTCTCGCAGAATGTCTTCCGAGCCTTGTGATATTGATTTGGCAATATATACATATTGCCATGTTGAAAACCGTTGTACTGGGTCTGACAGCCTACCTCGTTAAGAACCCGTTATGGATGCCGCATAAATTGACTCTCACAGATTTCTCCGTTTGCTTGTTTGAGTTCCTTGATTATATCCTAAATTTAAAAAATGCAGATCTTTATATGCATTCTAAATGAACTTGTAAGGTTATCGATATTTGTTTGGACAATGTTGTTTAAACATGCTACAGCGTGTGTTTTTTATAGATCAACCGTATCTTCCTGTATGCAATGGCTATACGTACTCAGTTTGAGGGACATAATGACATTGGCGTGTTTACACGTTTAACGAATGCATATTGTCTCGTTGCTCTTGGTGGTTCAGAAGGTTTTTACAGTGTTTTCGAGGCTGAGTTGTCAGACAGTATTCCCGTAATCCATGCGAGTATTTCTGGCATCCGATCTGTCGGATGTCTGACTGCTGGTGCGTTCATTTTCGTACTAGAATTAAATTTCGTGGGGCCAAATCACCAGGTGTTTATATCAACTGGATCAAGTGTCCCGTACATTGAAGTTTATTTTTACATTCACGTAAGAAGCAACATTCCATCCCAATGCATATTTATTATCCTTAAATAACAAGCAGCCCCAGCATCCAGTTATAAATTGGTTTTTGTTTCAGGAAATTCGCATGGACTTCTCATCCCTCATACAGCAACAGATCAGGAATTGTCTCACCTAAATAATAGTTTACCGGATAAGGTTAAATGTGTCCGAGTGGAGGAGCGTTTATCTGCTCTAGGGAATACAATCGTTTGTAATGACTACGTCGCACTTATTCACCCAGATTTGGACAAGGTAACCTTACCATTCCTTTTTCTGTTACCATTATTTTATGATTTAGGAAACGGAGGAATTAATCAGTGATGTGCTGCGCGTGGATGTTTATCGCAGCGTTATAGCTGGTCAGGCACTAATTGGAACATACGCCTGTCTCACTAACCAGGGCGGTCTCATTCATCCCCAAGCCAGTATAGATGAACTTGACCAGCTTAGCAGTTTGCTACAGCTTCCCCTCACTGCTGGCACGGTAAACCGTGGAAGCCCTCTCATAGGAAGTGGTCTTGTCGTAAATGACTGGTCCGCTTTCTGTGGCCTTGATACGACAACCACTGAGTTACAAGTAAATATATATTAATTTACTTCTCAATTATCGTCTGGGTAACTTAATCGAAATATTATCTGTTAGGTTATTGAATCTATATTCCAACTCATGGACTCGAAACCAAGTGCAACCTCTGGACCAATGCGGGATGCTATTTTGGAAAGGTGGGCTTCAGTGGAGAAGAGATATATTATTAATCGTGATTATAATACATTGTTTTCCTATTTCAGTTTGGGATAGCTTTCGAACAATCTTGTAAAACTGTAAATAAACTTGTTTTCTCTTATACTTTGTTTTGCACTTCCTTAATTTGGCTCCAATCAGACTGCTACAATGATGTAGTAGAGACAAGGCGCCAGAGAACGTAGCGATGTAAACAACTTTAGATGTTCGATCGCAAAATATGTTTATACTTGCTCTCTTTGGTTTTTGAGAGCACAGGATTTATGCCGGCGAGTCATATGGATACGTTGGTATGCATTGTTATAGCTGGCACAAACGGATGTGTGGTCATCGTTGCAGGAAGCTGTATTTCTTCTTGCTCCATAAAGCACGACATTTCCTTACACAGCGGATCGGTTGTCCTTGTAACTGTCTGCCGGCGAGTCATATGGATACGTTGGTATGCATTGTTATAGCTGGCACAAACGGATGTGTGGTCATCGTTGCAGGAAGCTGTATTTCTTCTTGCTCCATAAAGCACGACATTTCCTTACACAGCGGATCGGTTTTCCTTGTAACTGTCTGCCGGCGAGTCATATGGATACGTTGGTATGCATTGTTATAGCTGGCACAAACGGATGTGTGGTCATCGTTGCAGGAAGCTGTATTTCTTCTTGCTCCATAAAGCACGACATTTCCTTACACAGCGGATCGGTTTTCCTTGTAACTGTCTGCCGGCGAGTCATATGGATACGTTGGTATGCATTGTTATAGCTGGCGCAAACGGATGTGTGGTCATCGTTGCAGGAAGCTGTATTTCTTCTTGCTCCATAAAGCACGACATTTCCTTACACAGCGGATCGGTTGTCCTTGTAAATTTCTGCCGGCGAGTCATATGGATACGTCATCGTCGGCATGTCGATCAAATCCGATTCGATGAACCATCTATGCTCGTTATGGATTTCCATCCTTCGGAACCAGCCGTGACTGTTATTCATTACAATTCTTCTGATCCGGCTTATACGACTCCATCCAGTCCAGACCAAAGCTCGGAAGCTCTATCTCGGCGCTCGGAGCGTTTGGGTTTGAAATCGCCGGTCAACTACCGCATGCCATCGAAGCTGCTGCACCCAGGTGGATGTGGTGATTGCTAACTCTAATTATTAATTGTGTTTTACTATATTAACGTATATCGTACGTTACACTTTTGAATACGAACTATCGTTGCTGCACGTGTCTTATTCGTCAAGGGTCTCGGTTGGCTTATAGTTACCGGTATTACAGACTATTCGTCTATTATCCATTCAGGGTTTATCCAACCCTATATGCAATACTATCACATGCTCACTAATCGCTGCTCGTATTTTAAGTGACCCCTCTATTCCAGTTTATCTAAATGTTACCTGGTTTGTGGGACGGTTCAACTAATACAATAATACATTGAAAAGGGTTCCAAAACGCGTATTGTTGCGTATTTTGGATAGGGCCATGCATGCAATATGGATGGTTATTCTCAACAGCTCGGGCAGGCAGTCACTGAGGTACTCGAGTGGTCTTCGGTTGAATGCATCTCCATTACTTTTCCCCTGAGAGCCGATGTTGACACTCCTGAAATCTCTAAACTCCATAATTTTGCCAATAGCTTAAAATCTATATTCCTCGGCGTTATTTTTAACAGTCGTTATCATGGAGCGATCACGTGGATGCTGTCGCCTTTGCTTCCTAGTTCGCCGGTTCAGGAGACTTGGTTTAAGCTCTCGCCATATAAAAACCATTGTCCATGCCTCCATAATTCCCCTTATTGTATATTGTTCCCCGGCCTTAAATGTTCTGACTGTTAACCCTTCGCTGGCTTTTTAAAATAATCTCGTTTTCTAGTGGTCTGCCTATTCTCTCCATTCAATATATTATCGTTCAACGCCACTTCAATAATCGCTGCTCGTATTTTAAGTGACCCCTCCCATCCCCTCTATTTCAGTTTATCTAAATGTAAATCTCTTCGACCAATGCGTAGACTATACCGTTCAATACTAACAAGAACGGCGGCATATGGCAACTGGGTCATTCCTTATTTGCCCCGAATTTTAGTTTCACCAGAGCAGGTGAAACAGGAACTAAAGGACAATTTTCTTATACTTGTTATACTGCCTCGTTTAACTGATGAAAGTTTTGGTCCTCGTGACTTCAATAAAGCCACTGCAATTATTATTATTTCCCGTTTGCTTTCTGTGGTAAATTGGCTTTTCTTACATATTTACTTCTACGTAACTTCCTTTATACGCATAATCGTCACTACCTGTAAAACCACAACCTTAATAAAGCGAATATCATTGAAAGGCGTTGTCCAAACCGCACAGTCCCGCATGCGTGGTGCAGGTCAACCAATAGTGGTTACCGCTAACGCTTTCGGGAAGCGACTAGTTCTAGCGCCAAGGCAGGTACAACTAAACTGGAAATATATTTAAGACTCGAAGAGAAATTATTCCGACGGACACGGCAAGAAAATAACAAAAAAATGTTAGTATTAGTCGATTTTGATTGCTGAGTAGATCTTCCGAAGGAAGGTGAAAGACGACAAGAAGCCAATGGTACCGGTGAGCAGCCAAAATGTTGCTGTCATAATCGCACAATAGCCAAAGTACACCAGGATAGATACAAAACTGGTGATCTCCAACTAGAAAAACCAAAATAATAGATTGGTGCATTGTGTTAGTCACTAACAGAAGAATGATTAAAATAAGATTCAAATATGAACGTATATCTATTTGAATTTAAATACAAACTGAATTATAAGTTAGAAAAGAAATGTCGGAGTTCAAAAACCCTAGCATTTTTGAATATTTTTCAAAACTCTCGCGACACACCTGGGCATCTCTCGCGACACACCAGTGTTTCGCGACACATAGTTTGCGTACCACTGTGTTAGTGTCATGCCGAATAAGGGGACTTACGCGAGTCATAAAGTAGTACACCGAGTAAACGAAGAGATATACAGCTGCTCCACCGGAAGTTATGAATGAGCGCCACCACCAATGATAGTCCTAACGGAACCAAGCATAAAGCGGCCGTCGGAGACATACTTAAACTGTGACTGACTTACCTCACTGCAGAGTTGGAAATATGTTGCAAGAATGGCTACTTGGGCGCAACTGATTATAAGAATGACGAAGACAATAAAGAGGAAGCCGAAAAGATAGTAGAACTGGCGGTTCCAAATAGCCTAAAATAAAATGAGATAAATATTGCGGACACTATGGTGCTGGAGTAAAGTAAGCTGAGCAGGATCGTGTCGCAGTTAGATTGTTTGCGCGAAATTTCTACAGAAACCCTCGGGTGGTGCAATATCCTGTTGGCCACCTTTTACTATAATGTCCAAATTTAAAATTACTCACATTGAAGATGAAAAATAGTTCAATGAAGACACTGCCAAACGGAAGCAGACCACAAAACACCGTACTACAAGAAAAAAATGCGTACCCATAAGCATATACAAAACATGACACATTTAACAGCAGTTGCTTGTGCAAAAACCCACGAGACAAAGAGACCTTGATGCATCCTTCTGTTGGGAATAGCTCGGGGTATCTGGTTAGTGCGCACGGGCTGGTCGTAGGGGCGCTTACGAACACCAAAGTAGAAGCCAATGAACACCAACGGCAGAGACACCAACAGCCACAGCGAGAGTATTCCAAGAATTGTGGTAAAAGGTAGGGCAGCCGAGGACCCCTTGGCCCAGAGGAAGATGTTGATGAAGAGCACCACGGCCAGAATGATTCCCGGATAGAGCGACCCAGTCTACATGAAAGCAATAGACGGGTTAAGAGAATTCGCCTACTCAACATCATTGTACTTTGGAAGAACTAATATCAGGCGTCATGACTGCTCACCAGCAAAGCTGTCCACTTCCAGTAGAATCCGCGCATGGTTTTGTAGATTCGACCGGAGAAGTAGCCGGCAAGGGCGCCCACAAAAACATATGTGAAGACCACGGCACTCAACAGAGCGCCCCGGGAAGCTGGTGAGAGCATCCCAAGCATAGCGAAGACTGTTAAGGTAACGTAATGCAGATTGTGGGGCGTGTAGGTCAGGAGAAATTCAACAATACTAGAACCCAAATGGCCCAATCATACTACATTTAGAGTGAGTCAATTGGTTGTTGAATTAAACTTAAAAAAATTGACTGCCAATTTAACCTAATGCCTAGAAATAGACTGACCCGGGTATTGATACCCCAGTACGTGAGCTGGCGGGGACAATTTGAATGACTCACATAATACAATGCACAGCATGCAAAGAAGTTGAACTCCAGAGCCCACAAATGCAGCCAGAAGTGCACTGCGACCCGGCGGCCTGAAAACATCACCATGCACCAATTTCCACCCCGATTCTTCGATTATTTCTTCCTGTAACTTGAATAAGTAAATTCTCGTACACTTACGGAATCCTCCTCCATGTTGTAAGTTGCAATATCTCTTCGTAGTGTCTTCAACATAATGACACCCATTACAGCTAAAAACTTATTAAAACGACAATCCTCAATAAAGCATACCGGTGAGAAAAATAATGATTATTATCGAATTGATTATCGAAAACCAGTGAAAATGGCCATCCCCGGTTTTAAGATAAATGTCCCACCGCGACGCCCACTCGACATCCGAAGGTAGCCACTCAACTTCGTAGGTGAATAAAATCGATGTTTCTAGACCATTCGTAAGGAATTTCTCCATATTTTGTTCCATTATTTCACAAGTTCCATCATCGTGTAGCCGAACGCTTTCCTCGTTAACACTTATGGAAAAATATCTATGAACAGAATGCGTGCTGTTACCTCTTAGGCTGTACAGTTACTCCGACAATTCGATAGAGCCCGCTAAAGCAATAGCGTAAACCATAGAATAATTACCCGACTTCGTGATACTTCACAGAAAACTTGATATGATTATTGATTGATATCTTATTATTTTGAGCGTTTCCCAGCTTATAACCCAATTCATATTGGAGTTGGCTTTCACCGTGAATCTCAACAGATACAGGGAGGTCATCGACATTCCTACAAGTGCATGGTGAAATACCAACGTCAGTTTACATTTGTGCGCTGTATCCACTAACAACGAGTTCAATGAAATTGTCAACCTGTTTCACTATTAGCTTCTTTTTAGAGCAGGCCACTTGACATTTAATAGGGTTTAGTACACGAATGTTGAATGCTGTTTCCACAACACGATCGCCGCGGAGAATCTCGCCTAAATAAACGGTTATGGCAACATTTATAATAACCAATGCTAAGTGATTCATATGTGTGGGTGCCGTCTTTTGGTTCACAAAATGGTAAATGGTAATAATCGAACGGCATTTGTGTTTTGGGGCTCCATAATTTCACAGCCTTGATGGGAGTTAGCATTTAATACGACTCACTTTGACGGGAACACTGTGGTCTTTACCATATTCGACTGGTGATATGCCAGGAAGATAAAATGCCGTACAATAGTGTACGAATAAAACCAAAACAACGAAAGCGAAGTACATTTTCACAACAAACAGCGAGCCCAACAATACACTAAAACACGCATAACTTTCCTTTATAACTGGTTCAGAAATGTTGTTAGTCACATCAAAATATTTAGTTGTAATACATATTAGGAGACTGAAATATCAAAATATGTACGCAGTTAACGCAATAATTTCTTAATTCGCCAATCACACACAGATATATTCCTGCATTATACCGTTTATCAAGATTCCACTATAATGTCTCCGATAATCGCTTCAGTATTATTTTGACCCAATGAATTACTCGGTCGTTTGTTTGTTTCCTTCACTATTAAACAGATTTCACAAATTATGCAAAACATATGTCGCAGTTGTATATTCCTGTAACATCCCGTAAACACGTGGCTAATCGAACATGGTCTGGTAAGTTAAAAAATATCAATTAGAGAGCAGCGGTATGTGATCGGCAAGGAAAGTCAAGTAAACTGTAAGCCTTCTAATGTTATTTCTTATCAGCACGGAGAGCCTCGTTATCGATATGTCCGCAGTTCTTCGCTACAGTAGTAATCGTAGTGGAGGAATGCATTATACCCTTCTACGAAGGATCTGGTTAATTATCATGGGAAACTGCTAGTAGATATTCGAATACTTATTGGAAGAAATATCAGAATGAAACTATTGAAAGAATAAGGAGGGGGAGAGGGAGGTAACAGGCGTGATTGAAATGCGGATATATACGGAGTTGGAAGGGCACGGCTGGGTGGACATGCACCTGTACCCGGATAGCGAAAATCACAGGAGGCTCGTTAAACCATTGGCTTAAGGTGAGGCATGCCCCAAAATCGCCGACCTCAGTTGCCTTCGTGGAACCCAACAGTGCTCCCACGGATCTCTCAAGGGAGAGGCGCATCTCTAATACACCGTCCCATTGAAGGAGGAGAGCTGCGTCCATCTTTCCCGCGATTGATTCCTTGATCTGCGCTTCACCAAAGCGCCGGATGTTTTCTGCCGTCACGAATCGGGTGAGTTCGATGTTAATGTTTTCTGCGGTAAGGGTGGGGGCCACGAGAATCGATTCCTCTAAAAGGGTAAAATGTATCCCGCCAGTGCTGTCACCACTTTAAGAATAAGTTAACACTGCAGGAGAAAGGGAGGTAACGGGCGTGGTTGAGGGGCGGATAGTTACGGCGTTGAAAGGTCACGGTTGGGTGTGAAGTACGGGGATGTCTGTATAAGAAATCTATTTTATTGTTTTATAACTAACGTTTTTTTAGTAAGCTTCCACATAAATTCTAAAAGCTTATGTCGTTTTTGTCTCGATTAAAACTTTTTTTAAACTGGGGCCGGTTTGAAACCGGGACTTTTCTGATCGTCGATTACGCTAACGTGAGCTCTCTAATACTTCTCCTTTTTATATCGAGAAAATGATGAAGCCAATTATGTATAAGACGCAAAAGCTCCTGCCTAACAAGGCCGTACCAACGAGAATGTCGAAAACAGGACGTCGACCGGTTCCTTCTTCGTGCGTCAATACGGAAGAAGATGAAGTGAAGTCAATGGCTGCGCAACTCCGCGAACCGCCGAAAGAATGGCGAAGCTACAGGCAGAGCTTCAGGACAGGACGCTGAACAAGGACGATTCGCTATTCATCCCTGCCCCTGCTCTTGAACAAGAGCTAAAATACTCTTTTCACGGACAAGGAACTTGGTGGTAAGAGCCCCTCGCAACTGTTGTAACGCCTGGAAGCCCTGTCGGTGAACGAAGACATAAGCGAATCCATCATTCAGGTTCTTTTCATCCAAAAGCTGCCTCGGTCGTCAGAGGCTCTTTGGCAACTCTGCCACCTTCGCTGCCAGTGGTCGAGTACGTCGACAGCATGTTTGCAGCTGACACTGTCCATCCAGCCGTAGCCACCGTGAAACAATTCCCCAGAGAATCACTGACGAAGGGTCCAAAGAGTGATTTTATGAAGTAAAACTGTGCTGGTTGTATCTACGGAGGCCAAAGACGGCCACAAGCGAATGTTGCCTAGCATATTCATCGTGACTGATGTTCCCATGCTATCCTAGGCGCGAACGTCCTTTTCACGTTTTACCTGTCTGTCAGCGTCCGGCGGAAGAAAACTCGTTGACGACCCATCACCAGCGGAAGTCTCCCGATACGCAGCATTCACTTCGACCCGCAATCCAAATGACATTCCCATCTTTTCCACGTAAAAGTAATCTTACAATCAATTTCCAAAACCTAAATTGAACCCGAATGACGCTCCCACACGGAGTATAAATACCACGGGGACCGCCACTTTTCAGCGACACAGTCAAAAGACGAATTCATGAAAAGGAATTTGAACGAATGTAGGATCCTGTCCGTCCGACAGCTAGTGGTAATCCCCGCTCCATATGGTTTAGAAGCCCCTACCCAGAGATTTGGGTTCTTGTGGTGACTATCGAACCCTGAACGCGAACACAGTTTCTGGGCGCGATTTATCGACGCCATTTTTCGTGGTTTTGACGAAATTCTGATAGCAAGCAAAACGACGAAGAGTACCTGCCGCATTTGGAAATGGTTTGTCGTTAGACGGATGACCGAGAGAAATGTCATTCAGACCGAACCGATGTAAGATTTCTAGGTCATTTGGTACATCATCTTGGGGCTCGGACACTGGACGCGAAGGTAACAGAGGTTGTTGACTACCCAGCACAAAGGTTCAGCTTCGATGATTCCTCGGAATAATAATTGTAGTGGCTTTATTGAGGTCACGAGGACCAAAACTTTCAGCAGTAAAAATAGGCAATATGACAAGTATTATATCGAATGCGTCGACTCTATTTTTGAAAGAGGTTGTTCGGGATGAAGACTATCAGTAGTATCCTGCGTTTGTATAAGGCCGAGGGCTCAAACACGCCTTATTGGCACTTCGAGGGCATCACGCCATCACGAGTCACGCTGGGGACGACGCCACCTGTAAAATCTTCAAATCTGCAAACACCAGCGAAGACGCGCAAATGTGTACGGAATTTCACAATGTTTTCTAGAGAATCAAGTTTAAATTAAGTAACTAATAAAAGACGCGCTTAGGAGAGAGACTCACTCTGTTTGACAATAAAAAAAGGTTTAAACGACCGGCGCATCCATCAAACAGCTTCATGGGAACCTTCCATGCAGATTCTCGGGAATTTGTCTTCAAGTGGCATCCCCGGTGCCCACCGGTACACGGGGGGGGGTCTAGTATGCACTTCCATTTTTGGTTTATAAAAGTCACCCCAACGATAACGCCCATCTTTCCTGCCACCCCCACACCTACTAATTTAATAATAATAATTGTGGCGGCTTTATTGAGGTCACGAGGATCACCACTTTCAGCATAAAACAAGACAGTTTAAAAAGTACTAGATATGAAAATTGTCTTTTAGTTCCTGTTCCTCCTGCTCTGGTGATAATAAAAATCGGGACAACGATAAGAGAACGCAAACCAAAGTATAGTCAAGATAGCTTTCTTGATTCGATAATACAAAGCCGTGACGTTAAGTCGGCGAAGTTGCGTTCGTGGGTTTAATTCGGTTCGTGTTCGTTAAGACAAAAAGGGGCGTTTGAGGTCACTACAGAATGACCGAGTTGCTACGGTATAGTCTACGCATTGGTCGAAGAGATTTACATTCAGATAAGCTGGGATAGAGTGGATGGGAGGGGTCACTTAAAATACGAGCAGCGATTAGGGAACAGCTATTGAAGTGGCGTTGAACGATGATTTCTTGAATAGAGAGAATAGGCAGACCACTAGAAAACTATATTATTTTAAAAAGTCTATGAAGGGTTGAAAAGTCAGAACATTTAAGGCCGGGAAAAATGATAGGAGAACAATATACAATAAGGGGAATTATACAGGCATGGACAAATGTTTTTATGTGGCTAGAGCTTAAGCCAAGTCTCCTTTACCGACGAACTAGGAAGCAGAGTCGACGGCATTTATCAAAGACGGCATCCACATGATCACTCCATGATAACCGACTGTTAAAAATAACGCCGAGGATTTTGAGCTCGAAGCGAAATTATGGAGTGAAGGGATTTCGGGAGTGTCAACATTGGCTGTCAGGGAAAATGTAATATAGATGCATTCAGCAAAAGACCATTCTCCGAAGACCACTCGAGTACCTTAGTGACTGCCTGCCCGAGCCGTTGAGAATCACCATTCGTCTTGCAGGCATGGCATAAGGTCAAGTCATCCGCGTATTTTATAAGTGTCACGTCGTTAGGGGACCGAAGGCTAGACGTGTAATAGTTGAAAAGGAAGGGAGATAGCACTGCGCCTTGTAGTACGCCGCATTTATTTGGCAAGGAGGTGGAGGCTTCATTTCCGACTCTGACATGTTGACGTCGATTAGAAAAATAGTTTTGAAGCCAATTAATCAACCATCCTTCAACTCCATCCTCACATAGTTGAGAAAGGATGCGGGAGATAGTGCTGAAAGCAGAGGAGAAGTCCAAGAAAACCCCCTTGACGGCTTTCTCTCCGGCATCAAGTGAAGAGTGTGCGATAACGTAGCCACGGCGTCCAGAGTGCTTCGATTTGATTTCGAAGCAAACTGAAGAGGGTCATCGGCGGCTTTAAGCGTGTCATCTAATTTAGAGAGGAGGTGCTTCTCAATCACTTTTAACCACACGGATGAGTTAGCGATAGGTCTGTACTTCACAGGTCCGGCAGAACCATTGGCCGGTTTCGGAATATATGTCGGGTCTCTCTGCTATGGAGCTCAGCTGTGTCTACCTCAGTTTAAACGCCGACTTCGCTGAGATAGCCTAGTCGTTAACCCCTCTAACCTCCGGCGAAGACGGTCATATTAATAGTGTGGCGTTCCAGAAATTTAAGGCCGATCTCGCTGCAGCTTCCTTATTCACTCATCCTCGTCATGATGTCCAGCTATTTTAATGCTGGATTATTCGAAAACAGCAGTCGGTGACGTATTCAATCAAGATAAAGAGACAACCCCTCGCGACGTTCTGGATGTGCCTTCTATGGCCGCCATTACCTCAATTCCTGTTAAAACATTAAAATGCTGACAGTTCTGGTCTTTGTGACCCTAATAAAGTGTAAAAATTATTATTATCACACCTATTTCAACTAACGTGATCAAATTTAGAGATCGCGTGTGCTGACCGACATGTTTTTAACTCCCCAATAAGGCTTTTCTGAATTACTTCCAGTATTACAAAATAGGGCGCAATTTAGAAGCTCTGCTTTGCGGATTCCATGGATCAAGGCAATAACTAAACGCATAGTCGAACACTTGACGAGTATTCAATGGTTATAAAGAGACGAGATATGGTATAGTTTATCTAAATGCGCGGGGAGTAATGGCTGTGACATTATTTGAGGGTTTCCCACACGGCAAACCCGTTACAAAACATCACAAATCTATTTTGGAATGCTCATTAACAAAACACAAATCAGTGCTTTGAAAGCAACATTCCTCCTTACATATAATAACTCACGAATAATAATAAAAATTGCATTTAAATTAGTTTTATTGTGCATTTACGGATTATACAATTTTCTGGAAAGCAACATCGTCGCAATCGCCGGAGTGCGCGTGCTGTCGATGATTCCGGTTTTCTAAACCAAAAAAATACATTCAGAAATCAAGATATAAGTGCTTTGAAACATTTAAGTATTGTTAGTCAGAAAAATTGAAATCAACAGTATGCAGACGGCTCTTCGTATCATCATTGGGTGGTTTCGAGAAGCAAATAGAAAACACTTACCGTCTTTCAGGCAATCAAGAAATGTTCGTCGTTAAGGCCACTGCTATTGCTTTCTAGTTCTCCGCGTCATTTGCGAAACATGTTCTTAGGGCATCACCAATTCTGAACACAGTCAAGCACCATCCATATGTGTCAATCTGGCTGCGCACGCGCATATGACAAGCATTTGGATAGTACCGCAGTAAAACAAACGCGTTACAAAAGATTCTATAATAATACTTACGCTGTAAAAATTCATGCACCATGAGGAAGTATATAAATCGCATATTTACGTTGTCTTTCTATCACATGCTTGCACGTTAACAAAGCATATTTTATTTGCCAAAAATATCGTTGTATAAGGCGAGCTCGTATTCGTGGCCCTGATAAATAAGCCGATTTCCTCCACATGAGTTGACGTGAGGAACGTATCATTCACCATGAAATTTATCGTACACCAAACCTATATTCTGCATGATCACATTTGAAGCTCGTGTGATTGCTGTGTGCAAGAGCCAAAAATACTGGTTGATTTCTGGGATAATTACGTAGATTTTTTTAATCTTAAACATATAGTCAATGCTCGACCTCAGCGCGTTTCATCTAAGGGATTTTCCACCACTTATTCTTCATAACTATCGACACGCTAAAGGGCTAGTTAGGGGTTCTACCGGGTCTAGATACACGTCTGATCGAACAAAACCACCGGTAGCTGACTAATAAGAGTTAATGTGGCGCTTTTTCTACGTGATGCTAGTTTTGCCGCGCGGTTAAAGTTGACATTGGACATTTTTGAAAATTTTAACAATCAGAAAGTCGTTTTGCTATTTCTTAGGTTGCGACCGTGGATCCAACTGTCCCTTCAGTCTCTTGGTTCACTTTTTCAGGAACCATTTAGGTGATTTTACCCTGAAAAATACGTGTAAACGATCCCCCGTAGTTTCCCCATGCGTCCGATATTAATCATTTAATTTTCTTGTAGATTAATTCGAATTATGGTCTTTTACATCTTCAGCGTTGGATCCCCGCGACCTTCATAAAACGGTTACATCTGTCATCATTAATAAATTATAAGTGACGACTACGCCATGGTGAACTGCTTGACAAGCCGTGCACCCCAGGCGTGGCAGCGCACCGGGTTAATTGACACGGGAACTGAGACCTGAAATCTAAATCATGGCAGAAATACGCGTCTACATGGATTTTAACAAAAAAACGAAGCATAATTTTACAGGTTATACTTATTGTTTATGTTTTGGTCAAAATAATAGGCGTTGGTATCCAAGCTAAGCAAAAACGATTTTGTAATTAAAACAAAAAGGAATGAAGGATTACTTCATCGGGCGTAGGATATATTTGTCTCTCCTCTATCAAAAGCTGATTTAGACATGAGCTGTACCCAATCCCGCTGATTCTGCGTTTTAATGACATCCACGAATACGAGTTACTCTCTAGAAAGAAAATATGACCGCCCAAACGACGACATTTATTGTGAATTCCAAACATGGCATACATAAACATTTATTATATACATAATATAACATATATACATAGATATAATGCATAATATATCATAGCTAGTAATTGCACGGTTATTTACTATAAATCACCAAGTTTGATTAGCAGCAATAAAGGCGCGATTCCTGTATTATTCTAGATGTCACCACCCTCTGGTATGAACTAGAGAATTTCACAGCAGATAATATCAAATGTTCTACTACAGGAATATAAACGATAAAACGTTAAGAGAATAGATGCATTTCCACTAAATAACCGGACGCCTAAGTCCCATACTAATTTAAATTTCCAAGCTCATGATAATATAAAGGAAACACCTTATAGAAGAATGGGTAGGAAGTAACGTTACAACAGTGTAACAAAAATTTGCCATCCGCGTCTATATAAATGAGATAAAAGATCGCCACCATAGTAAAATGGGTTTTGAAGCCGCTCAACTAGAAGAGACTTTTAGTTTCGTTGTATCCGAATTATCTAAACGCTCCGCATAGGGGACGAACTGCATCCATCTACTTTACTAAAACATTGATTCTGCTTCACAGACGCAAACGCGAAAAACACGTACTCAATTTAACAACATAGCCGCTGTTAACTGACAACATTGGGCCACCATGGAATCAAAATAGTAGATTTTCTTGGGTGAATTCGTATAAATTGGATTTTGCCGCCACTATCTGAAATCAAAATCCGCAATATCCGACGATTTTTACCACCCAACGTACTCCGTTACATTCGAAAACACCAATAGCAGCACTTTGACTGCGAATACTTTACTGAAATCCAAACAGAAAATTAAAAAACGCGGGCCTTTGGGAAAAACAGAAATGTGATGTTTTCTCTAATTTTAAACAAACTTTTATTAACATCAGTCCGCTGCAGGCACCCAGGTTAGACATTAAGTCGGGGAAATAAAGTAAGTGTGTGAGTGGGAGGTACTTACGCGGCACCCCGAATCTAAATTCGGCGGGATAGCGATATTGGGTTCTATTCTTTATTATTGTTTCTGCATTAGGGATCTTCTAATATACGAGCAGCGAAAACTTAACAACTATTCAAGTGGCGTTGAACAATAATTTCTTGGATGGGGAGCATAGGAAGGCCACTGGAAAACGAGATGATTTTAAAAGGCCTATGAAGGGTTAAACAATCAGAACATTCGAGGCAAGGGGGAAATCACGGGTTAACAATATATAATCAGGGGAATTATACAGGCGAGGACAAAGATCTTTATGCGGTTTCACTTCACTCAAAGTCTCCTGAATCGGCGAACACGTAGATAATCGACGGTTGAAAATCACGCAGAGGAATGTCGATATTGAGCTCGAGGCGAAATAATGGATTGAAGTGATTTCCATCGCATTAATATCTGCTCTCAAGGAAAATATGATGAAGATGCATTTTGATGCAGAAGGCACTTCTCTGAAGACCACCCGACCACCCCAGTGACGGGTTGAGAATCACCATTCGTCATCCACGTATTCTGTTAGTGTCACGTCGTTAGGGGACCGAAGGCTAGACGTGTAATTGTTAAGAAGGAATGGAGATAACACTGTGCCTATTAATACACCGCAATTATTGGGCAAGGAGGAGGAGGCTTCGTTTCCGACTCTTACGTGTTGGTGTTGATAAGATAAATACTTGTTAAAGGCAATTTATCAACCATCCTTCCACGTCATCTTCACAGATATAAGACAGGATACGGGTTGTTGGGAGTTTTTAGCATGCCCTTCAATTTAGAGGCGCTTCTCGATCACTTTCAACCACACCTGGGAGTTGTCGATGGGTCCCGGCTTCTGAATGGGTGTTATGGTGACATCTCGTAATTCCGAAGGAAATCTCCAGGTGACAGATTTTCAGAACTGCGGACGGAAGCCTATACGGACCAGCCGCAGTGGAGCTCTTGAGGCCAGCAAGAAATACGGAGAGAGAGGATTCGTGGGCGATTATAGAAGCGCTATGTTTAAAGGATCTACAGAATTGTCAGCGAATTTGAAGATAACGCCATCATTTTGAACATGAAGGTCTAGAATCCCACTCGGTAGACATGAGCGACGGGTAGTTGGGTCGCTGGGTTTAGATGTTCTGAGCAGCTCATCTGAAAAAAATCTGATTGCGCCGATTTACCTCTGCTGTAATCATGATCTAACTGGGTTTAATTTAAGAAATAGAGATGATATGATACGGTGGTGGGGATAGTTTCGTAAGTGTGGAGTGCGTGTCCTAGAAAAACCGAAGATGATCTATATGATCTATTTCCTTAGGAAAAGTGGGAATCATCTTTAAAATTGCACAGGTTCTGGAGGCAGTGTAAACGGATGTGATTTTTTTTTGGTTTGGGACAACGTTAATAGCTTTGGAAGTCCTTGCCAAACATTTTCGTTTAACCAACGAAAATGCAATGAATCGGATACAAATATGTATTCAAGAAGATTTACTTCACGCGTAGGAAAACGGTTTATGGTATTGAGACCAAGTGATAGAAGTTCGCTAATTGGCGCAGAATTGAAATCAAAACACAGTAAAGTAACAGAATCATCCATAATTTTAAAAATAAAAGGTATCAAGGAATCATACAACTTGGTTATATCCGCTCTGGTTTATGATGGGGATATGTACATGTCAAGGACTGCCATAAATTTACTGGTTTAAAGAGACTTTGGATGGCACTTAAAAGCAACAGATTCAATGGAACTAGTGGCGCAGCAAATAGCTGTTTAGTTCGATTTTGACCAAATTAGATTGATTCGGGTCGCGATAACGCCACTGTGATAGTATTGTATAGAGGGTTGAATTAACCCTTAATATAGAATAGACTAATTAACTGTAATATCGGTATCACCCTAATAGCCAACCAATACCTTTACAGAATGAGAACACATGCAGCGACGTCGTATGGAATATCCTTAAAAGTACGGTACAATAGTCAGCATAGTAAAACACAATTAATAGTTAAAGTTAGCAACCACCACATCCACCAGTGTGCAGCAGCTCCGATGGCATGCGGTAGTCGACCGGCGATTTCAAACCCAGACGCTCCGAGCGCCGAGGTAGAGCTTGCGAGCATTTGTCTGGAACGGATGGAGTCGTATTAGCCGGATCAGCCGGTTCAGAAGGATGGGAATCAGTAACATCGAGGATAGTAACCATACAATTTCCACTTCTTCCAAGAATAATAACGCGAGACGTTCGATTATCATTCCCTTTGAAAAAGTGACCTCTCCCGATCCAAGGCATTGGAGCGAGTTTGCGCCCCTTGAATAACACAACCGGACTTTTACCAGTGGTTGCTTGATCAGCGGATTAACCGCCACATTATAATCGACAAAACGTCGGAATAGCTGGAAGAGTCTCTCTTCATGATCATGCCTGCTGACACCAATGACAAAAATGTAATCTTGGTAAACTTCAATACGATTAAGGCCATACAATATGCCATTAATTCAATCCTGGAAAATAGCCGGGGTAACATTTAGCCCAAAAGGTAGGAAGTTGTACCAGAATAACCCAAAGGGTGCATTAATAACTGTCAGCAAACTAGATTCATCATCCAGTGGAATCTGTAAGTAGCCATCTTTTAGATCCATTTTGGAGAAGAAACTAGACCCCTTGAATTTATAGAAGATATCTTCTGGTTCCGGAGTAGTGCATGTCTTCTGTAACAATCGGCGATTGAGTGCCGTCCGGTAATCACCACATATCCTGGATGTACAACCGTCGGATTTTAGAGGTGTCACAATGGGAGTGGCCGGTAATGAATTGAAACTCAGTTGAAACTTGAGCGACTTCATGACGTTCAAACCGATAATGGCGGGACCCGTTGCCGAAACCAAGAATTTGCATGGAAATCTGATACCATCTCGGACAATAGAAATCATACAGAAGCCAAAGATTTTCAATGAATGACCAGTGATACCAATAATCGACTGGTCGGTCTTCTGTATACATGGACAGAACTTCTTCAATGAATGGATGAGAATGAGCGATTTCACACTCCCGGTATCAACAATGAAGGACATCTTTTGTCCATGTGAATTCATGAGTTCCTTGGAAATATGGAATGGTTTCGTGAAGACAGACCGCGTCGCAGGTTTAAGCCGAGCGGTGGCAGTTAGAAGCGATTTGAATTAAGCAAACCAGTTCGATGATTTAGGTTTTTGTGGATGAGTGTTGGTGCATTCATAGACACAGAACCATTGATCAAAAGCTGTCTGTCGATTTTAGCCGGAATCCCACTCCGAGAAACATATTGAATAATCGCGGTGTTTTACAAAATAGCCTGCGATACGGCGATTTGGACTTAAAAAATGTCTCAGGTTGATCTGCTTCAACGGTTAAACATTTGCGGTGCAGATTGATTAACATAAACGGTTCCGGTACTAGAGGAAAAAGATACTCCATTACGAGTACTAACACAGCGCTTGTTCGTCGACATGTTCAACAGTCACAGAAAACAAAAGGCGTAGGATTAATAAACAGAAGTGTATCACTGAAAAACGTATCTGGAATATAAGTATGCATGGGTGGGTGCATTTAATGTTTAATAATATATATTCAGGAGCAGAACGAATCCGGAAAGGCAGCGCTGATTATTGTGAGAGAGTATTGGGATAAGGGTGTTGCTGAATATCTGCAGAATGAAGAATGCGCGCGGGTGCCTTGTGTTGAAACAAAGTTCATTGATTCTCATTCGCCCGGTCTCGTCCTACATGGGTTAACCAAAGGGTATTAAAATGCCCCCTAATCAGTGCTTGTGGTTGAGATGGCCACTTCGTTATTGCCCGGCGGAATGTCGTCTTTCTCGATGATAGGTGTAAGTGTTGCGTCTGCGGACGCGAGTCTATCCCGGAATGGCGTATGGGAGTTATTGTGTACTGTTATGCTGGGGAAAGGGCTTGTTCGGTTCGGTAGGAGGAGTCGCCTCACGTGATACTGCACAGTGAATCAGGGCGCATAGAACGTTTTTATGACTCCAGAGCCGTATCTGCGAACTATATCGTCTATCCGCTACACCATTGGCCGGAAATCTCAGTACTATCGCGTTGTTTGGCGGTCGTAAGCGCGTTGCAAGTGTATTCTAGGCAGATAGTGGGTAAGGTGCAAGGCGTCTTGCAGTTCGATGATGGAATCGGAAGGGCGTTCGTTTAGGAAGGGTGGTGGTCGTACTGGTTGGTATCTTCATCTCGCCTCCCGTGACTATTTAAAAGGGATAGAATCTTGCCTAGGCGTCGCGAGTAGCTCTGTAAGTTAATCGGCTTCGGCCTAGGTGACATTCCCAATCATGAGGGTGGTTGTGGTAAATAAAAAAATCGATTTCCGTGTTATTATAAATCGAAGCAGTGACGGGATCGCTCTTTTGTGCAGAGGACCATTAGCCTCGTGTTGGCTTACAGGAGAAAATAGCGTAGACTGACCCCTAGTGTCGTGAGTGCGGTCGGGTGCGTCCGCATTTGCGTGTTATTTTCCGCCCGGTATTGGATGTCGAAATTATAGTGTCGTAATTTCTCGTACCAACGAGTCGCAGATCTGTCAGTATCTTTAATGGTCGACAACCACTTGAATGTCCTGCGGTGGTTTCGAATGATAAACTTCCGGACCAGGAGGTAGGAACCGAAATATCTAATGAAAGCGAACATGGGTAAGAATTCTCTGGTCTTGGCGCTCTTTTGTAGCGTTTGTCGGCCCAGTGTCTTGCTTGCATAGGGGATGACGCGTTCTTATTGATCAGGGGGCCTAATGCGGCTCCGATAGCGGCACCACTAGCGGCAGTGTCTTAAATGAATGCGGATGCGAGGATTTGGGATTCACCGAAAATTCTTTTAATTGGCGAAGGCGTCGTTGTGTTCAGGGGTGTATAGAAAGTTTCGCTTAGCATCTTTCTCCGTGAATTTATGTAGTGGAGAAGAAATCCATGCATATACGTCCGGTAATAATAGGTTTAGCGTAGTAAGTTTCTCGCGCCGGTTGCGTTATTGGGAGGGGGAGTTCGTCAAGTCAATGATACGCTCTTTGGTTATCTCCACATCGCGGCATGTCGAACTCGAACAGCCCGTCAGGGATGATGAACGCGGTCTTGTCGCGGTCCTTAGGGTGTACTTCAAATTGCCAGTAACCTGATTTTAAATGGATGGTTAAAGCGTGGCCTAACGCTTCGATTTGGGCAAGCGGAAAGGCGTCCTTTTTTGCAATTGCGTTGGGACGACGATAATAGATACGATTACCATCCCTTTTAGGAATGCCAAGGTCATTTATTTGGACTTAGGATCCCATCTAGGAGCGGCCGGTAAATCAGATAACACGCCGTGCCTGTATCGACATGCAGATGGAGTATTTACTGGAGGAGTTATGTTCACAGCTCTTGACGTCATTAAAATATCGGCAGCAGAAATAGCAGCTGGGGCGGTATGGTATAGGGCGGTTTGGGGTTGTTTTTCCTCGCGGAATTTCTTCTGGATCGCAAGAATTCGTGTACACGTAGGTGTGCATTGTCAGAGGTTCTAGCAGTTGAGTGTCACACAAGCTCGTTCTTAAAAGAGCGTAGAAGGATGCCTCGGCGAAAGCGGCACAAGATGACGACATGGAGACGTTCCGCATTAAGTTCGGGATGCATTATAAAACGCCGCTCTGAAAAGGCGCCCAGGAGCACCACAGATGTTAAAACGTTGATCAGATCGGTAAAGTATATTGTGTGGCCAAGCTTATGTTGCAACGCGTGGTACATTCTTGAAATCTTATAATTGGTGCAAGCGGAAGCGTACCATGTTTTCAATAGCTTGACAAATGCTGGCCTAATAGACATAGCTGCATTAGGATTTCCTGCATGGCATTTTCGCATGAACTTCGATTGCAAGGATGTGGGTATCACGATCATGTCATGAGGCAGCAGTCGACCGTGGACAAGCAGTCCTTGCGAGTAGAGAGTTAGAGATACACACCGGAATGCCGGGTTTAATGCGCTAACTTCTCGGATGTCAATGAATGTGACCAGATTTTCTCTGATGCTGTCAGATATCAACGAGAAATAGGCAGTGCTGCATAATTTAGTTTATTTAGTTGTGTATCTGAATAGTGTTGAATCTTCGAATTATTTACAATGTCGAAGGTTTCATTGATACTTCTTTAAATTACCAACAATCGGAATTAAATGGCTACACGGATAATTGTTTAATGCATTTTAAAGGCGTATCATGAAGTATTAATTGAGAATTAAATAAAAGGCCAAACATTAATTACCGGGTCAGACAATTTTGAGGTTCAAATTAATGATGGTTAATATCTGCATATACTGTTGTTGTACTTATGCATCATGATGTAAAATGGAATTTCGCTTGTTAATGTGTTTGGTCCTTTCTAGATAAACATCATTATGTAACCATATTGTTTTAATTTACACATATTTTAAGGCGGTAGATTCTTTAGTTTCGCACGCCCCTCTAAGATATGTACGTTGGTGTCAGGATTGTTCCTTGGTTTAATTTAAATGAATTTCAGAGTGTTCTTAATCAGTTTGAATCGATTGACTACAATGAAGTGTTTTCGGCCGTTCAGTTAATGCAAGCGTGGCTATGCCGGGTTAACGTATCCAAATTACCGCGCGTTGTTCTTTGCGCATACGAACTTCTCCTAGCCCAAGCCCAAGGATCTACGCCGGCACTCGCAATTGCTGTGATGCGATTCATTACTTTGATGTCATCCGAAGAACAAGATCGTAACAGAGCAGGTTTTGCAATACCTGCATATTCGCTTACCCAACAAGCTGGTCTACCAGTTTGGATGGCCGATCTTAGAAACGATATCGCTCATGGTTCCATGCCTCCCAAGTCGTCTTTAGGCAATGTTGTCAGCGTTGCGTTGCAGTGGATTAAAGATTTCTGGCATAGCAATTTGTCAAATGTACATTCATTACAGTGTGTTAGTTGCTCTTTCACACAGAATTCATTTACTACAGTTTCTGTTAGTGACCTGAGTTGTTCCGTGCATGCTCCGTTTGTTGTTCGCTCATTCGCAAAGCGTTTAGTGAAAAATTATCCGAATGCCAAACTTTACGCCGAAATGAAGACGTCGTTTAAGGCCCTTAAACAGCATAGTATGGTGAACGACTTAGTGGTTTCAATATTCAGTCTTCTTCCCGGTGATGAGTGTATCTCTTGGGCTTCACGATGGCTTGATGCGTATAAGCAGTACAACACTAAGAACTGTCGACTTGCTGAATACATAGAGGAGTCGGACGTGGATACTTTTCCGTGGCGGCATTGCGTTGAGCTTGCGTGCTTACATTTCACTTCTAAGTCGTCTCCCATTTTATCAGAGCTTTTCAATGTTTTTGGTCGGAATGCGCACTACAACAGATTAACCCCGTTTTTAAATGCGTCTGGCATCGATGACGAAACCCTAATTTCGGATTCAGAATCTGGTGATTCTAGATGGAATCTTGACCGCAAATCGAGATGGTGGTGTTTACCACTAGGAGTTAATCTAGATCAATGTATGACCTATACTATCTTATTTGCATTTAGACAATGCCTCGTCAAATCGATGGTATCAAGGATTTCCTGACCAAAACCCACCGATCGGATGCCAAATGTACGCTGGTTTTGTTTTTTACCAGTCTTTAGCCGTCAAGATAAAGACGAACAAGGACAACGTGAAGTTCAAGATCAGATGCAGCCGATTCCTATACACCCTGGTTGTGACAGAGAAGGAGAAGGTTGAAAAAATAAGGAAAGCTCTTCCACCAAGTAGGCTGGCATTATTTTTTAATAATCGTATTTTTAGACCTTACTGTTAAGGAAATTACGAAATAAATCATGTATACGTAAATAAAGGGTGCATTTTGGGAGCTCCGTGTTTTTTATACGTTGAGTTGGGTCTGGAGTCTATTTGTACTACAGTCTGCTTAAAGATAATACGTTTTAATGGATTCGACTCAATGTTCGACTTATTAGTCGTATTGAACTGTGCGCGGAGACGCGCTTATCTTAGTTTACAGTTTGCTCTTCATAGTTGGCGGTTGGAGCATTATTACATAGGATTATATCTTACCCTAATCCTGATACTGTGGTGCAACTCTTTTTCAAATAGTGAAGAAAGAAGGACTAAATTATATGGTTATTAAATATGACAGTTGTGAAATTAAGGCACGTGTGGAGTATGGTAAATGAAAGGACGACGGTGGGTTGAGGTGGAGGCTTCTATAGGGTGTTATCCTCATTTCGGTGTGGTTTTCGTGGTCGGTTACAATTGGCCACCGTAGACTCCACGCGGGATGCAATCATTCTCCGAGAAACGTCAGTTGGCAAGTCGTTGCCTGTACCTACCACAACACCCGCGGTATATGTCATGGCCTGGCCCACGAAGTTGCCCAGTCTGAAGGGAAAAGCTGTTGGTAGACATGTATATACAGATTTCAAAATACAGACTCGCCAAACAACAACGCACATATTCCAAAGAGCTGTTGATGTCGGAGAAGGACCTTCTGGCAGTTGCCCAGGATTTGGTGTCTCCAACACCGGCGCCTCATTCGCAGCAGCGTCTTCGGATTCTCCAATGGGCGTGATTAGCTCCTCGAAACCCCGCGAAACCTCGTTGGCGAATGATTGGACGGACTCCAGGAGGCCCGTTAAGAGAAATCGAGCAGCCTCTCGTTTCCTGAGGGGTGCCGAGCCGGGGATCTCTGTACTGCCAGGGCAACCCCTGAGTCGCTCTTGCAGGTCCAGGAAACGCTCTTTGTAGAAATTGCGCTCCACCACAACACGGGCAATTTCGCGCTTATTGAAACGGTGCACGGGGTTGGCCTAAAAACAGAAAAAATACGGCGAGGGCACATCAACGTATGTGGAGAAATTATTAATTTGTTCTCTCCTAAATGCTTGGTAGACGCCTCCACGATATTTGGACATTGCTAAATCCCAAGAGGGACTTTGGCCGTACGGACACACCTTCCTGAGTTAAGCGAACACGGGGCTTACTTTGATATGTACCAACCAGGCCTATTTCCCGTGTTTTTGGTTGGTAAACCACTCAACTTACGCCGCGTATCCGTGATCTATTGGCGATGTGGAGTGGTACAGTCTTCAGTGGATGCCGAATCCGGTCTGGACAACTGACAGCCCTTCTGCACCGACCATTAGTCGAATGAGGAGTAGTAGGACACGGCGGCATTGAAATCGGTCTCCTCCCACGCGTAACAGACGACATCGCCGTCGGAAGTTTGTTGTTGGGTTCAACCTGATTCTGCGTGTCCGCCTCCAAAACCTGCTTCTGCAGGAGGTGGATTCGCTGTAGAAGAGCTCCTTCCCGTTGCTTGGCTTTTTTGCGAAGGTCCCCGAGGTCGCCTTGGCACCGGTCAAGATCGCCTTTGAGAATGGTGACTTCACTAAAGGTAACCGGCAGTTATACCCTCCAACCACTACTGTTTGAAGTGCGGATAGCAAGATTTTCTTATTCTTGGGGTGTTGGAGGATGAGCCGCCCCCAGCGATAACCGGTTTCAGCAGTTTGTCGACGGGCTTAGGTCAATAAGAGTGTCCTTCTTAAACACACGATAGCAAGTGCATTGCCGTGAAAGTTATCAAGGCATATAGTCCGCAACTCCAATGCACTGTGCGCTGCGAATCGTCCACATGTTTTCACATTCTATTTACTTTCGAACCAAATATAATTTGCCTTATTTGGTGAATAAGTTTAACAAATCTAGCCTATCCAGTCACCGAGAGGATGACGCCGATATTCCCAAGACAGTCCATCATACCCGGGTAAGAGACAATTTCTACGTCAGTCGAATCGTCCCGTCAAGTGAACACTAGCCATCTCTATCGGTTCTAAGATGAACGATAATAGTGCTCATGCCTCACCCCAGGAGATCATCGACTTGGGAAAGAAGGTCATTTTTCAGGACATTTAGAGCATTTCTAAAAGACACGAAAACATGGCAATGATAAAACATCGTATGAGAGATACCGCTGAATTTAGCAACCGTGAGAATCCTTAAAAAACTCACTTTGTTGCGCTCAAGTTCTGGTTTTCGAGAATCAGTTTTTTAACCTCCGCCTCTAGAGCTGAAATACACGAAAATGCGATTCTGAAAACCCCAATCTGACCACCAAAGCTTCACTACTCCCTACACCATGTGAGCACAAAAATCAAAACCGTGGTTGGATTGTGGGGTGTGGGAGTTAAGGGGGCAGTTAGGGGGACGGGTGGGGACGCTTACGACCAGCTTCACTGAGACCAAAACCGCCATCCGACTCTAAAACACACCCCAAAACAGAGAAGCACGGGTTGAAGTTGAAAAAGGCTGGCGACAAAGGCAAGCATCAAAACAACAGAAGAAGAACTCTTCTGACCGCGAGAAGACGAGGAACAGAGAGGCGGCATCGATTTCACAACGAGAACCCAAACAACATACATCCTTGGTTTATTAGCATAGCAGACAACTTAGTTATTGATTGATGAAAGCCAGCATTGACAGACATAAGAAGAACAGTTGATTGTTAGCAAATCTCATTCGTTGGTACTCGGGCATGAAAATCACACAATTAAATTCTAGAGGTTTAAGGTCAGTGGCCTGTTTGGTTAACAGGATATCCCACCGATCGAAATTCGTCTTTCGTTCACCAAACTAACCTTCTCGGGGATATTCCATTGACCTTTCTGACCACCTTCACATTGGTCTTCCAACTTATAGAGAATGAGGATCTACACGCAAAATTCTTCTTCATTTTTTGTCTATTTCCTCAACGCTTTGAAAAAGTGGAAAATAGACGAAGCCTTTCCCATATTCCGCACCCATTTTCTGTGCCTGATTTATTTGCATTCACATTCACACTTGATGCACACTAAAATAGCCTGTTGGTACCAGCACAGCACGCGGAGCCGTTTATCACTTGCAGGAAAAAAGCATTCACTTGTACCTGCAGAGAAGCACTCCTCGCCGTCGTCAACGGTTTCACTGTTAGGCGTCTGGGACAAAAATTGCTCGTAGTCCATTCTGAAATGCCAAAAAAAGACAAATTGTTTCGTGCGCCATTCTCGTCCTAGAAGGTAAACCAGTTGCCCGGAAACTATTTTACAAGTGACGACGTGCACAATGACCGCGGAAGGCTTGGAGGGGGAAGTGGCCACATGCAGAAGTAAGGCTGCTAATTAAATCATCTAAATTCAAGGTCCTTCGGAATATTTTATTGGCCCCACGCATGGAACTCGGGCGATCTGGTTAAATGACGGATGATGGAAACGCCGCGTGGGTGACTGCACGTTACGGGAATTAATGAATGGAATTAACTCAATAACACTTTCTTGAGGAACCGAGTAAGTCACAGTCCGGCTGATTTGATGGGCTGGGCGAGGGGTCTCTACTTATCACTAGGCGTTTGTCCTGAACCCCCATCTTGAACACTCCCAATTATTCCTACGAGAAACGTAAGGATATGGGAAATACGCGCATTCCTCCCTCTGAGTCGTTTAAGACACCTTGAACTACGAGATTTCTGGGGGTGTAGTTGATACGAGATGCCGCGCTGGCCGCCCTTTCTTCTCAAGGTCACCATCAAGGTTGCCACAAGGTTGCACGACAATTCTGACCTGAGAGTGGCGCGCGTTTCGGATAGGGCCTTTCAATGGCCGCCATTTCCCGTTTGCCAAACTTTATATACTTCGTGGATTAAACTGGCCTTTCTTGCTAATTTACTTTGATGTTACTTCTTTTATTCTTCTTAACTTATTCTGCTTTTTCGACGGATAATCGTCACTTCCTGTAACATTTTAATGCTGAAAGTTTTGGTCCTCATGACCTTAATAAAGCGAATATTATTACTATTATTGCGCCACCCGTGAACCTCCTATCGATCGTTTGACGCACACCGCTACGCCAGACTGGTTTTAAAATGCAACAGAGACCACTCAGTTTTACAGGACAGACGAGACGGTGCTTTCGACCACCAAAAGAGGGCACACGCTATCTAGATAACACCCAAAGACATGCTTGATTTAAAACAAAACGAAATATGCGCGGCTATCACCTATTACAAGGGCGAGGGCCAGCGTCCACGACGACGGAATCTCAGTGGGTCAGCACTCACCCACCCGAACGTAGCTAGACTGATTCAACATGTCTTGGTGGCTGGCCACAGGGATTCACGGTATTTGCCTACCTACGGGGGTGGCTGTCTTTTTTTTTGTTGCAATATGGCAATTCTCCCAGTTCGATCGATGCACAAAATCAATGTTGAAATGTCGAATTTCATTAATTCCTTTCCACACCTCCGCCGAATCACGCGATTTCGAACGAACTACGACCAAAGGCCTCCACCACCCGTTTTCCTCACAGGAAATCGTAATTAAAAGGCAACTGGAATGACAGCGTCTTCCGACGCCTGTATCACATTGTTGCTATTGCTTTATTCGAGTTAACTTATGTCGAATCTTCTATGTACAATCGGCGAATCGTGCACCATTTTGGTTTTTGTAAATTTTAATGGTTACAGTTTTTGTCCTCGTGTCCTTAATGAAGCGAATACAATTAGAATTAAATGTCGCGGGGCAACCCAGTCTAAAGGCTGGACAACAAAACCCCCCTGGAAATCCCGTGAAATGGGAAGTCTTCGAATGAGGCCAAATCCGAGTTTAAAACTACAAGAATAATCGACAGCGAGGGACATAAAAATGCGCCATTAATTTGACTGCCAGAAAACAAATAATAAAACAAGGAATTCATACCACGTGGCCATATAATTAAAGTGTTCGGCAGACATTCGCGTAAACATGGAGGCACCCGATCTACCCATTCTTGTCGCTATGTGCTAGTCAAGACATCCCACGATTTGTTTTAATGCACATTCAAACAGCCAATTCTTCCCACGTTTTATCAAAACACTCGCGCGCGTCAATGAACTCAAAAGGGGGCGTACGTTTCGTCTTCCTGTCCATAGAATCCTGCGGCTTTCCTGTTGTTGTTGAGTCGGCCGACTACAAGAAAGAAATTTCCCATCATCCGTCACAGCCGCCGCGGCAGGATGAAGCGGTTTAACGGATGTTCCCATGAAGATCATTGGGAATATTTAAGGGGTGGCCGCCTCCCCGGGCAACCCGAAGAGGAGGTGGGAGTTGCCGACATTGAACTGGTTGGCTGGTGTGAGCAGCAGGCGATTCCCATCACCTCGCGACCTCCAAGTCGCTGGATTGCAGGAGAATGCGCTTCGACCAACCCAGCGGCCACCAAGTCACCAGAATCGACCCGATGAGTCGGGATAGCAAAACAGCTAAAGCGTAGTCACCGTATCGACTAGTCAACACAACCCCCCCCACAAAGAGGCTTCCTAGCTTTCTACAACGCCGTCTCTAAGCCAAGGTTTGCGCTGTGGATCTTTGGACCTGACATCGAACCCGGTGGTCTTTAACGGGGAGCTGCGATAAATCGGGAAATAATTAAAGCCGGTTCTTCCTATAACAGAAAATTGACACAAAAAAGCAAACATCTAATACTAGAGGGTGTAATGCGTAACAGGGAGGAGATGCGCCTCAGGTCAGGGAGTCCGTCATGCCAATCTCGGGATCATTTCCCGAACTCCAAGTGCCGGCAGACGGAATAGGATCAACAGATAGAAAGGAGGCCGTGCAAAATGGTTCGGCGACAATTTCTCCAAGGTTGCTGGGTTTGCCGTCGCAGATTAACAAGTATATGCTCGACGATTGATGAGGTTTACTGGGACCAATCTTGGTGGATCAATGCGTCAACCAGTCCAGTATTACTTAAATATTGTTCGGGATACAATAAATTAAAATTACATTACCAGGAATTAATAGTTTCGCTTATGACGAAGCTATGCAGCCACGATATTTTTAAAAGACAGACTTTCATTAAACAAAATCAGCTTAGTGGCAGAAAATGTAGCTACTGCAACCAAAACATCGATTGAGCAAAAGATAACAGGGAATAAAACGGATAAATAGACACAATAAAACTCCAATAAACGCACCGATGTCAGGAGTCGAAAACTTTACGGAGACGTCATTTTCTTCAGCCGAGACAGAGTCACCTTCAGGTACCTATAGGCGAAAAGGTACACACCTGGAATGCACTGTAGATTAAATCCACAACAGCCACGCAGACTCCCTGGTTAATAGCCCAAGGCATTGATAATTCCACATAATTTATTGAACGAAAACTACGACCTCAATGCCCATATTTCCACTGCCGTATTGTTCTACCGTACGCGCGAGTGTTTAGAAACAAATGCAGATTTAAAATATCGTCAGGCAACCAATGATTAGGTGACGAATCGACACGGAATGCGGAACTGCAACATACCGCAGTGGAATTAGCTCCCGAAATGTAACGAAGCGGGTTATTCTGACGAGGACACGAACTGGCTATGCTGGAGAATCGAGTGCCAACCAACCGGCTGTATCGGGCATCTGCGTCGGAAATAATTTGACGCAACTCCACAACCTGTTCCTCCAATCGGTTCGCTACGAAAAATAAAATGGAGCGTTTCTCATAACAGTTTTGACAACAAGAAAAAATATGAAGCAATTAGATAAAAAAACAATGGATAAACGACCCCACGTTGCTGAAGGGTACAGGTTTGCTTGAGCGTGCTAATATAAGTGACTGTTGGTTCAGTCGTTAGACCTAAGACAAGACCCTCGTGGAAGTTAGCAATCATAATCGCCAGCCTTTCCAATTTCCACCGAAGTAACCCCAAAAGCGACCGAACGCATTTTTACGAAAACAAAAGGCTGATACCATCTGTAGAAAAAGTGAACCATAAAAAATGATGTCTTTCATGTAGGGGCGTCATTTGCTTAAAATGTGTTGATAACGAATAGCGCGTCATTCGTTAACCGGTCAGTGTGGTGGTTTTATTGAGGTTTAACGATCGGACCAATCAGAGCCGAATCAAGTGAAGAAAACACCATCAATTTGAGCCTCGACAATATATATACATATATAGATCGAACCGTGAGGGATAATAGATAAGACATTCAACCCACGGCTGCGACTTCTCTGGCCCATTTATCTTAATTCATCCGACACGTGTCAAAGGTAAATATTATCCCACCTTGTTATAGGTAAATAAAGGCAAGCATTCGCCGCCTTTACATTATCATGAATAAAACAGAAAGTAGGCAGTAAGAACACTGGAAAAATATTTAAGAGAGCACTACTAATGTTGACGCTTGAAAGTTGTTTAATGAATAAACCACCATGTTCCTGGATGGATGCATTTTGTGTTTGAAGAATGCGAATGATACTGTTGAGCTCAGTAATCTTTGATGCGGATGAAGTCTTATAGGCAGCGTATTCGTCTTCTAACCATAAGACTCGCTAATAAATTGAAATAAGACAGCACACACGCACCTCTTCAGCCTTTCGCCTGAAAAATGTTTCCTTGTCTATTCTAACAGACGCGGTTTCGTATTCAATCTCTAACTGATTATTTGTTGCTTGAAGAAGACCACACTGCTCATGCATTTGTTCACATTCCTCCAGAGTTCGAATTATAATGGGAACAATGTCATCAACGACCCCCATACCATGGTTTGAGACAAGCCGCTGAAACTCATTATAAAATAAATATGCTAGATTTCGAACAGATGGCGATAAAAAACGGGATTCCTTTTCCATCAAAATAACACAAATCGGGGACGCTCGGATAATCAACGAGGACCAATCACACGAGCGACCGAGACGACCTACAAATTATCGACCGACAAACGTTACTTGAATAAACAAAGGCTTTTATTATCGTAAGTTTGCAAGCAAAACGTATATGATTTTATTATTCAACAACAATAGCTTTATTGAAGATGCATAAACCCTAATATACAACACTTAAATATAAATTATAAATGCCTCATTCAAACTCTGAAACGTTTATGGTTTCTAACATTTTGTCTCTACATATTTCTTCACAATATTACATGTCAATGGTCAATGGAATATCGAATTTTTAGTTATCATGAATACCTTAGGTGGCTACCTCTCAAACCTGGGTTAACGAAAAACCCGTCACTTAATTAGATTGATCGGACTCAGGGCCTAATAAACACAACCCAGCAACCCGCAATAATAATAATAATTGAAGTGGCTTTATTGAGGTCACGAGGAACAAAAATTTCCGCAGCAAAAATAGGCAATATGACAAGTATTAGATGTGAAAATTGTCCTTTAGTTCCTGTTTCACCTGCTCTGGTGATAATAAAAATCTGGACAAATAGGGAATGACCGAATTGGGATATGCCGCTGTTCTTGTTGGTATTGAACGGTATAGTCTACGCATTGGTCGAAGAGATTTAAATTCAGATAAACTGGGATATAGGGGATGGGAGGGGTCACTTAAAATACGAGCAGCGATTAGTGAACAGTTATTGAAGTGGCGTTGAACAATGATTTCTTGAATAGAGAGAATAGGCAGACCACTAGAAAACGAGATTATTTTAAAAAGCCCTACGAAGGGTTAAAAGTCAGAACATTTAAGGCCGGGGAAAATTATTGGAGAACAATACACAATGAGGGGAATTATACAGGCATGGACAAATGTTTTTATGTGGCTAGAGCTTAAGCCAAGTCTCCTTTACCGACGAACTAGGAAGCATTTATCAAAGACGGCATCCACATGATCACTCCATGATAACCGACTGTTAAAAATAACGCCGAGGAATTTAGATTTTGAGCTCGAAGCGAAATTATGGAGTGAAGGGATTTCGGGAGTGTCAATATTGGCTGTCAGGGAAAATGTAATATAGATGCATTTTGATGCATTCAGCAAAAGACCATTCTCCGAAGACCACTCGAGTACCTCAGTGACTGAATGGATAATCCAGACCTGTTTGCAATAAAGTTGCTATTAGAATGCCAGTCAATTTCAGCAGGAAGATGCGTTCGAGTTCTGCTTCATGGTTTATGACTAAACCGGATTCTTATGAAGGTGAAATACGCCTTCGATTGACAGCCATAAAGAACCTTATAAGTAATGTTTGATGCTCTTTTTGACAATAGTGACAAAAGATGAAATTCACGGAAAACAGACCGGCTGAACATTGTTCTTGATTTTTTGGTTTAGGAAGACTTTCCGGTAATATGGGTGGCGTTCTTC
Organism: Proteocephalus fallax; assembly: GCA_028672205.1. Lineage (NCBI taxonomy): Eukaryota > Metazoa > Platyhelminthes > Cestoda > Proteocephalidea > Proteocephalidae > Proteocephalus > Proteocephalus fallax. The sequence goes on from JAPUBX010003978.1 coordinate 418,764, forward strand.
CATTCAAACATCTACATCCGTTGTGGCAATACGTATGTTGTCGTGCTGGAGGTAAGAGTTTAAACAATATGTCGAGGCCTCCCAAGCGTCTTGAACCGGCCGTAGTTGCAAACATGAGCTTATTATTCTTGAAAACCCTGTGCACGATGATAGAAATTTCGTTAACCCGACAATTTTTATGATTTTGGTATGCTCTGGGTTCTCAAAAACAACAATTTATCTCACTTTACAGGAATTTGCTCCAGGACATAGGCCGCTGTCACGTGTTCCCGCCTCGTTGACTTCCTCATTCCAACGGTGTAGCTGAAAGTGTCATTATTGGTATAAAATCTTTCAGCCACCACTCTTCTCTCTCTACCGTCATGGGTTTGGAGGAATTAAGTACAAATTTCGCGTTTGTTGCGGAACTTCAACGGCACTTTTATTGGCAGGAACCCCGACTTTCTTGAGGAAGGTTTCATCGCAGTTGCTTAGTCCTAGTCTTGCATCTGAAAAACCAGGAATAATAATTATTAAAAAGGCAGATGACAATGTCCAACAGAGGAACACGGATCAGGTTGAAATCATCAAGCCCACGTTATAAGGGCTCAAAAGGATGGACGGGCATATAAATCTGGGATTGACTAATCCTCCGGATTTTAAAGCGCACTTGGTATTCAGTGCGGATTTGAAACTCATGATGGCAACCGTGGCCTACAAAGTTTTTTCACTGTGAGGCAGTGGCAAAACATGTGTGAGCATCTAAAACATACACTTCTAACTCCCCGATCGAAACCGAACCGTGCGGTGGTCAGTTCTTTCGCCAATTTAAAGAAACAGGTTTCTGGTCGGCTATTCGGTAATTCGAAGACATCGTGGCCCAAAAATCAGAATGGCACAGTGGCCAATGATGAAGGTCGGGAATGAATAATATATTTTATTATTAAAACAATAGTCAGGGCCCGACCTGGGCAAAAAACGCCGAAAAGGCGCGATGACTAGCGCATGTTGCTTCGAGTCCTGTCTCTGGACACACGCGGGGTGTGTCGTGGCAATGTGGGGTCGGCCAGGTGTCGTATAGACGGTCTTAATTTATACACGTTATGGTCTCAGCATGCGGTGTGGTGCAAGTAGACTGGATGTAATGTATGGGACATAAATAAACTAATCATTTAAGGTCACCAGAAGCATGGCTGTAAAAATGAAACCTATTTGTTGTCATCTGCACGCAATTGTCGGCTTTATTATATTTACATTCGATTTACATACAACGGGTTAACTGCATAAGTAATTACAAAGTATTTTATTGGGAAAATCTAATGAGCCATCAAATGGATGACATCACACCTACGCACAACTACGGATACACAATTTCTGCAACGTAAAAAATATTAGGATTTACGGTGTCGGTTGGGGTGTGCGTAATGTCGAAAAAAACAATTTGGTCTACTATGCTCCCGTAACACAGGCGTTTCTGTAAGTTCAAATGGTTCTAGACAATGTCTTCTATGACGGGTGTCTGTGCAGACGCTGTCGGTGTCATCGTCGTCGTCGAGGTAGTATGCTTACAGCCTCGAAGGTCTCCTATGGAAGAGGTGAGGCAGGTAGTTTCGGTTTCTGTTCTAACAAGAGGAAATAGTGGCGTCTCAAGCTGACTTCTACAGCAGCCACTACAGTCAACAGCACCTACTGCAGCGGTTCCTAAAGGAGGGTATCGATGGTGTAAGAAGCCTGCAAAACTATTTGGCGATTTGGGGTTGGACACGACTCTTCTTCGTCTTCTATCAGTTCTGGATGCTGTGGAAGGCGAGGGTGGGCTTGACGATGAGTCCTCGACATCAATTGGGCCTACGGGACTGGAGTCGAGGATTGGAAGTCTTCGATGGCGTGGTGTCCTAGAGGGGTTGATTATGCGATGGGATCGGAGAATCGGAACTGGCTTGTCCCGCCGCCTCGGATTATTTCGCTCCCGTCTGGTAGGAAGCGGTGGGACTGGGAAATCGCCAGCGACTCCGTTCCCGACTATAGTCGGAAGACACCGGTATTTCTTGGTCTGTGGTCCACTGCTGATAGTGGGGAGCTGACGTTTATGGACATGAGGAATTGGCGAAATACCACACAGCACCGGGAAATTCATGTTACGTTCGTGATTAGAGTCTAGTGTAAGCGGCGAATCGATTTCCGGCATCAATTCCTCCTTAACGCCCTCTTCTTCCAATTCTTTGTCTTCTGTTTTTTCTCTATGGGCATCTGCATCATCTACCCTGTCCACGGATTTGATGTCGGCGGGTTCCGAGGTTACGCTTGGATCGGTGGAAACATCATTCTTGCTGTTGTTGGTGGTTCGCATTTGGTCAAGTTCGTTGAAAATGTCTATGGGATCGCGTTCCCTTTTCAGTTCGCTTTTCTCAATTTCTCTCGATAGGAGATGGGCGGCCCGAAGTGCGCATTCATAGCAGAGTCGATAATCGCTCTGAAACGAAACACGAATTGTGACGATATTCATTATTTAAAAACTCCGCAGTTTCAACATATTCATAAAAAGTAAAAATGACGAGTTTATGAGGTTTAAAATGCAAATTGCTAATAAACCGCGATTTAAAAAATATGAATAACAAAAAAATGTGTCGCGATTGTTAAGTATCTTCGAAAATCAAATTCGAAAATAAACAGCTACTGCGCTGTGAGATAATAATCGTTTTTTTGAAACGATGGAAATATTTCATGATTACTTAAAACAGCCCATTTAATCGCATTCACTTCGTCTGCAAAACGGGGCTTGTCATAACTGTGAATTTGTTTTTTTAAAGCCCAAACCTTCTGTCAATTGAAAAATGTTCTTTAAAAGTGGCTTAGAGACCAGTGCTATCTGGTCCACCGCAGTTTCATTTTAAAAGACGGTAGATTACCTGAAGAGATGCATCTTTATTTCCGAGAACACTATTTTTGCCAAAATCCTATACTCTCCTGTTTGCGCCAAGCTGCGATGGGATAACAGTTGCTAGCCACAGATGAGATCAAACGATCGCTCGTAGTCGTCAACTACTTAACCTAATTAGAATGCTCTAGAGGCTCTAGGGAAAACACCCCCGCCGCAACTTGCCCAACGTACTTCCACAATGGAGTAAATAATCTACTGAACTACAAGCTTATGCCGAAATGCAAATGAAAACACGTTTATTGTTATTTATCTGAATGAAATTGGTATTTCCAAAAATCGTGGATGCCATGATAAATTACTAAAGACCATCAACAAGAGGATGGAAACACGGATAAATGTTCCTCTGACTATTTGAGCAACCTAAAAGAAGACTACAAATAATCGATTGGTTTTTTCGCTGGAATTGTAAGTGTTCAAAGGAGAGTGAGATTTTTGAAAGTCCAAAAGGGACCATTTATTATTAAAGGCCAGCATCAATCAAAGGGTCCCACGCTAAACCCAAATCTGCGGTTCATACTCCAAGGTTTTTGAGTTTCATCTTATTGTGAGGCGACGTGCTAAGTTAGGCAAAGAAAACCAAACACGTGTGCATATTTTGCGAGGCAATCCTTTCTTGACGGCCGGTAAGATTTGCTTCAAAATATAGACCATCTAAGCTTGCTTATATTTCTCAAAATCTGTTTTCCCCAGATTCTTAATCAAAAGCAAAAGAGCGCTTGGAAGTGAAGAGGTATCCTATTTTCTGCAGCACAAGCGGATTACAGAAAAAGATTTATCAGCACATCATTAAACCTGATATAGACTTACAACACAGCCTTTGCATTTATTATGCTGAATCTTAGGCCAAAATGTTAATGTAATGTCGAAACAACGGCAAATACTTCGTCAATAGAAATCCTCCAAAGTGAACCTGTTTTACGCGTTTGCCAATTATGATAAACTTCGATTGTCTCTATTAATTTTCATCCTTGTTATTTCATCTTGTTCTTTAGAAAATTTAATGCCGACGTAAATGAAGCGAATATCATGGTAATTTGAACCCATACACTTATCGCACTGACTATAATTAATTCAAGCGGTTTACGTAGCGAGTTACAAGTTCGTTGCAGTGTAATTCAACTCAGAGACACAATATGAGGCTTGGCCAATCACCAAAACCTATCCCACCTTTTACCCAATGGCGTGTCGGTAGCGTTTCGTTTTAAAATTACCGTTCTCGAGCGGCGTTCACTGGTCTCGTTTTAATCAGCAGAGCTTGATGAATGCGACTATTTTGTCAAGGGGCGGTAGTGTGGAATGGGGGGGGGGGGGTCAGATGCAGTAAAGTGTGGTTGTTAATTCGAGTTTATCGTCTTTAGTGGGTAGTTCTAAGTGCCGTTTTAATGCGTGTCTAGACGGCGACAGCATTCGCAAGTTGTCGTTAACTTACCACTGAGTTGACGAGTTGGGGGCGGTTTTGCTTGACGATTTCCACGGCCCGGAAGACATCCACTTCGGATTGGGCAAGCAGCCGTTCAATGCATATAGTGGCAGAACAGAAAACACCGACTCTGTCAACCCCGTCACTAGAAAGAAAACAAAAATGCTACAATGCCTCCGTACACGTATTTTGAAATCATGGACACCTTTAGTGAAAAAACGGAGATGATTTAGTGATTCAAACTGATTTACAAATCTGGTCGAATTTGCAAAATTTATTTTCATTGTGAATGTCCAAATAATGCTTAGTCTTTTTTTGCCGAGAAAGACGTACATAAAATAGTGTACATTAATTTTTAAAGACAATTAAGTCGAATGCCTTCTTTTAAATGGGAAAATGAAATCATCCGAGCTTCAAATAAACTGGTACTGCAAACCTTAACACGAAATGAAAGTTGATTATTTCAAAAGCGTACACATCATTATTTAAACAGTAGATGAATGATGTCACCATCTTCAACACGAATTGATGTAAATTACGATATAGATTGCTGTAAAGATAATAATTTAGCAGCATTCTATCGGTTTAGCTTGTTGTCTAGAAATGTTCTTTACAATTTTTGTAATTGGTACATTTTTTGGTACATATATTTGATTGTCACTTGGCTTCATCACCAATGTTTCGGTAAACTATTGACAAAACGGCATATATTTTAATTAGCGCAATTTCTCAAGTGCGTTAGCAGAGGTGTGATGAAGACGGTTAATATGAAAATAATGTTTGGTGCTATCAGTTCATCTGCAGCATGGGTCCATGAGAGAGCGCCAAATCAACGAGCTTTAAAACATGTAAAAAGACGAATGTCCTGGTACCTGCTCACTACTAGGATTGGCCCGTTCGACTCTTGCATTGAATTCCACTCGAGGGACATGAACGCCAACTGAATGAGCGAATCACAGGATTCCAGGTTGCCTTTAGCCGCGGGCCATTTCTCGACGTAGAAGAGAATAACATTTCGGATCACGGTTTCGCTTCGATTTGGCAAGAACTGGTGGGGGTGGGGGGTGGTAGCGAAGACAAACAAAATCAGCAGCCAGAATTAATGGAAAAACCTGCTCAAAGTCCCAAATGAGTGGGTTTTTTAACCAAAATAAAAACAAACCGAAATAACAGCGCAGGAATTATTGTTTACGGCAGTCGTGCATAAATGGACATATTTACATGAACCTAGCCGGTTGCAACGATCCATTAGACGCAGGTAATTGCAGCCACGTGTGTTTGCGTAGTTTGAAACGAGTGGTGGCAGGGCTGACAGGGGCTGGATAATGATAATGATAATAATAATAATACTTGCTATTTATAACTCACGGTCTGGAGACCAACTAACAAAAACGTAAGCATGGGGAACGAGACTGAATTACAAAACTAGATCTCTTAGTAGATAATAGACAAATAGACTGACAGAGGGTTAGACCCTTGCTAGACAGAATTCAATCGGTCTTCGCAGTGAACGATCGCTATCGCCGGCCAACGAACTCCAAAGACAGCATGGAGGCAGACCTGTGAAATTGAGCTCGGCAAAATGTTTAAAGTTCGCCAGTGACGCAAATCGACCGCCAATCAATTAGTGACCCGATGGTGTAGACCCTACACTGTAGGGGTTCGCGAGTCCCCCTGGATCGCCTCCAAGGTCTACAATCTAGCCTCTTGGAGGCTGGGTGACGGAAATCGGATGCTGCATCATCCGGAGTGTAAACTCCTGGAGTTCTAAGTGTGGCTACCGTGGTGGTTAAGTGTTGGGTGAAGCAGCAGCACTTGGGACGCCGACACCTCTCAATGACCTTCCCAATGACCTTCATGGGTGCATAAATGAGACAAATATATCCTCTAAAAAGAGCATGCCGCAGGAATAATACAAAATGGTTTGGCATAAACGCGGCTCGAATAGGCCAATTAATGTACAAGAAACACTTGATAAAACTACTTACGCATAGAAGGGGTTCTGAAGACACTCGGGAGTTTTAATGAAAAAAAGAGAGTGAAGGGGGATTTATTGGGATCAAATCAGTGCACGCAATAGTCGTCGAGTGAAAATGCAAAAGAATAGTCGAAATGACGACACAAAGGAGTAGACCGAGCCATCCGAAATCACTCGTACGCCAACCAGTTGCTGGGAAAACGAGCTCTGCCGAAACTTCCACGAAGACGACAATTTGGAGGTCTGCGTAAGTTCAACCATGGTAGCATCGCATAAGAAGAACGAATTGAAGTGACTGGGATTTTAAAATCAAGCACAAATCGCATATCCTATGCGTGGGTTTAGTAATTAACAAACTGTTCGTAATTGGAAGGGAAATATTTCAGGTTGTTTCAGTCTGCGATTGAAGAACACTTTTGCACTGACAAAAGAGACCAAATCAACACAAATGGCGAATGTGGCCTTTGCAGTGCGCTCGATGTTTCAACACAAAACTGATCTAGGCGGACGTCCACGTTCACACATCACTCAGGAAATGCTAACTTACACATATTTTGATAATTAACGCATTTTATTTTCCCTTTTGGCATACAAATAAAAAGGATGTGGGAGCAATTTATGGAGGTTTACCGGGTTGGAGCCGGGCTGCCCACGTTTGCGAACGGACAGCACGAATGCCCCCATGCCTTTGTCCGATTGACGAATCAGATCCACAAATTCGAGCTCCACGGCGCCGACCTTCATTGGCTGGGCTAGGGGTGCTGTTGTAGCCGGCCAGAAGATTGGAAATTTCCGCTAAAAGCACAAACAACCCGAATAAGCGTGCTATCCGTTATCCGCGGGTCATCTAATTGGTGTGTTCCTTACATTTCGTTGATATTATCTGGCGCCGAATCGACCTTAACGGTCAGACTTTAATTATGAAATAATAATAATAATAGCGGCAATCGCTTTATTAACAAATAAATGGACACTTAAAGTTTCGCTATACATAGAATAGGAGAAATGCATTTGCAAACGATTAATCTCTTGATTGTTTCTGGTGTTTTTTTCCCATTTTCAATATTATGAAATAATGTGACACATTTTTCTGATGCCGATGTGGATTAAGAATACGTTAAAAAGAAATCAAACGCGTTGAATTTGCGGAAAAAAAACAAATTGAATCCTTGATGTATGTACACAGTTTAGCAAACGCGTAATGGTAGTCATTGAAAGGACCTATTCAAAACGCGCGCCCAAAAATGTGAAACTTTAAAGGCTCTTTACAAACCTTTAAGTTTTGGTAATTCCATAGTGATCCTGGATGTTAGGTATATTTTCACACAACCTAAACCCCTTCGGTCTCAGTGGTCCAATGAGACTGTGGCATGACATAAATTAGTTTTTAGTTATTCTCGTCACTAAAATTAGTAAAATTAAGCCGTCTCGAATTTCACGCATCCCCTTCGAATTTAGGTTAATTTGCTTAATTTATGTCGTGTGACATCAGTTAGTGATGACCTCGCAGATGTTATTCAACACACGACGGCTGCAAATCTATCATGCGGATTAAGATGACTTAATTGATAGTGTCCATATTGAAGGAAAAGAACAAACTGCTAGGAAATCCTTTTAAAAACAAATTGACGAACTATTTATTGGCAAATATATTTGGAATTTCATTCGGATCGGAAAATGTGCACTTTCAAAGAATTCAAAGAATTTATTTATTATCATGTGTTATATTTAATCTATATTAATGTATTTGTAAATGAATAATTAAACAATATTTATTTCAACGATCAGTTATATTGTACGGACAGAAAATGGATGGCATAATGAGCGGAGACTACCAGGCTTGCTATTAGTTCCATTCACTCAACCGAGTAGTAGCCCTGTGATTGCATTAACTTGCGAGATATGCTGGATTTGCAGGACCCAATAGCACTGTATTCAAATAAATGACTGCCTTTTACCTTCAGATTGCAAATGCTGTACTGTAATTTCGTCGAAAGTATACCATTACTGCTATGCTGATGGCTATAAAAGAGCGATGCCAACCATCAATTAACCCATTGTTACTGAATTCTAAACAGCATATTTGACAGTGTTAATAGCTGAACATTATGTTTGTGTACGTGTCATATCAATAAAATGTGACGTTCTTTTACTTTAGGGCATACATCAGGTTACGCACAAGGTTAATAGGTGAATGCCTTTTTTTATAGTGTGTCGAAACAAGGATATATATATGAACCCAATGAAACCATCCTTACATCATTCCTGTGCAATTTAGAAATATAATATGAGTTTATCACAAGTTCTCCCACAAAAGACAATCAATTCATTGATATAAAAATTATAACTAATTAAATATTAACTTAGGAAAGCATCTTTAAACAGACCAAAATAATCTATGAGTTCACCCACGCGGTATCAGTCATGCCGTGTTGCACACCGACATTTAATTCGCCAAAGATTTATTAAGATCACAAGTTACCCTTCTGTCAGATGAATATTTAAGACATGCTAACATCGTTTGAACAGTAATGCTTTGTACCATTACAATTGGGAATAATTCGCAGTTGGTCATAACTAACAACATCGCAACGCATTCCCGGAATAACAAAATCACATTTTTTCATAATAATTTTACTGTGACAGTAAATTTATTCTTCGTCAAATCTTTAGAACTTATTGATTCGCCTAACTCCAATGATTCTCAGAGAGACAATGGGGATTTGCCATGTTTGATTAGCAAGTGTCCGATTGGTGACTGTCATTTGATAATGAATCGGATTAATCGCTCACAATTTTTCCCAATTATTGACGCTTCGCAATTCACATTGGTGCCTACAGCCAATGGGGTTTTATTCGCTGGTGTTTACCATGGAAAGATGAAAAAATTGAAAAACCTACGTCGCCGAATGAGAAAGGATTCAGAAGCACAATTGTAGATATTTGAAAATCGATAACCAGACACCAGAAATCGATTATCGTCGAGAGCATTGGCCACTGCGTCACGATGTACTGATTCGGCTCCCTGTAACCCTAAAACGAATTATAGAATTTTATAATTTGATTTTATAAGAGAGAATAATAATAATAATTGTAGTGGCTTTATTGAGGTCATGAGGACCAAAACTTTCAGCAGTAAAAAGAGGCAGTATAACGAATAATAGATGTGAAAATGGTCTTTTAGTTCCTGTTTCACCTGCTGTGGTGAAACCAAAAATCGGGACAAATAAGGAATGACCGAATTGCGATATGCCGCCGTTCTTGTTGGTATTGAACGGCATAGCCTACGCATTGGTTGACGAGATTTGCATGAAGCCAACTGCCGGTCAATCGCACAGTCGCCCGAAAACTTCGCGGTCTCATTGACGGTGTGCTTTTAAAACCAAAAACCGTGTTCGTATTTTGTTCGGGGCTGTGAGTTTTAATTTTGCACAAATACTATCATAAATATTAATGAATTTGATGTCCTGAGACCTCGTTATTTCGTGCTCCCTTTTCAACCCGACCTCCTTCGCGTCACCGCTATGCAATCCTTACAATACTAAACCGCGATTACGAACAAACAAGGAGACTGAAAGCATTGGATGGCGGATGTCAAGGACGAATCTCTAAAGCGGACCTGCGCGACCAGGTCTTCAACGGGGAAATACCACGCTTCTAAAACGCCGTCGACTACAGTAGTTCGGGGATCTTTCAAGGCTGGTCCGACATGGAACTTGGGAAGGTACTGTCGAAGCCGACATGGAACGCCGAGGCTTGCAGCCAATCTACGGAGGACGCCGCTGGAGCAAGAATTGGACATCAATTTCCTCCGGCCAAGGTGCGCGACATCCATGAAGCAGCCTCTCCACGAGAAGAAGAAAAACAACAACAACAACAACAATAACAACACATTAGCCGGCTTACGTCAATGAAAATAGCGTTGATGTAATCGGAGCCTTCACTGCCATCCTGTGTGTTGAGGTAGGGTCTGGCGCGTTCAGCTGTAATACCAATGTCCAAAAATAAAGATAAAAGTCAAACGTATAGCAACGTATCGTTCCCAACTGGTGAACGTAATAATTAATAGATAAAATAGGCTATTGGTCCAACACTAGAGCAATAAGAGCTCTGAATGGTGTGAGGAACTCGGATTCACATGACTGAAAACTTGGTCCCATCTCCAAGGAGAGGTGAAACTAACACGAAACCAGCATAAAGAGCTCGGTGGATAGAATCTGATGGACTACCGTCGAAATAAAATGGCATCGGCATGTCAAAAACAAGATGGTTACGGCTGCGCCATCTCAATCAGATTTCCGGGTTTCGCGTGGTGATATGCGTAGGAGTGTGTCCCAGAAGTCAGGGAAAAATAGAATTCCTAGAACAACGCGGGTAGCTCCACGAATTGTCGCAAACACATTTCGAATTTTCCGTCTGATGCACTGGATTTTATAACCCAGCATCGATTAGAAAATCGATGGAAGAAGGCATGCAAGCCTGCGCGATTAATGTGGATATTTAGGACTTGACGACATTGCTGCAAATATTCTACCAAAATCTCTTTTAAATCAAGACTCTGCAGTGGTAAAATAAACAAATTTTCATCAATGCGCACTGACAGTATACTGATGGTAATAAAACACTGATAGGGAGAATTTTGCACATTAGCGTCTGGGTTGCGTGAGATTGCATCTCATAAGCGAGGATTTGCACCTCTCCATGTTACCAGACGCAAATGTTCATCAATGCCACTGTTACCGAGACAGCAACGATGTAGAGAGCACAGTTTCGACTTCAAACGTCTCATAATTATTTTCACAAAAGACGAACAATTCACAGACGGCATGCCGGTTGAAAAATTACCGAATTATAGGAAAGAAGATTCTTGTGTTTATCTAAACCATCATAAAGTGTCCAAAAGAAATAACCACCTTTCTAATAGTTGAAAGAAAATGCCGGTAGGCGGAAAGGACATTCTTTATGAGATTTCTATATATATCAATAGATCCGGGCATGTCGGATAATACCATAATTTTTTATAGGATTATTGTTGGGTAGTCGTAAGTAGTCGAAATATATTTATAGTGGTGTATTAGATCGAAATACGAAAGTAAAATTGAACAAATCTTACTTTGTTATAGTTAGTTTTTGGGGCAACTAAAAAAAACAACAAGCAACGGCATTTTGCGTGCGAAATAAAAATATATTCCTGGGAATCTCAATGGAAACACCCTGGTTAATTCTCTTGTATAAGATATAACAACTTACTTCGCACAAATTTGATTAATTTTTTAATTAAATTTCCTGACCCCTTTAAGAGGTAGCAAACTGTTTTTTTAATACTAGTAAATTCGAAAAAAACGACGATTTCAACTATTTACACTGACAAATTACACGCAACTTTTCATCGGTACATCTCTTTCATTTTAAATTTAAGAACCTCTATTAAAATTTTACAAAATTGGTGACTTCTTCATGCCAGAGCGGTAAATCCAAAAACGGGTTGTTTTAGGTAGTAGATTGCTCTGTTGGTGTTTGGTTAAACCTTTGCGTGCCATTTCATCCACACCGAAACGATGGACGACAATTGGAACATCACACCCATCCCTCACATCGGAGTTCTAAGGGATATAGTTAACCGAAAAATCAAAATTTCGTCGCATAACGTAGACGAAACTGTTTCATTTCACAGTTTTCATTGCTACCGTCTTACGTGGTCGAGAAGCTTGGTTTTCGAATAATTTGCCTGGGCAATAAATTTAATTCCGTGAATACATCAGCAGTCCAATCTGCTCAGTATGAAACGGACTGGTAATCGGTTTTCACACACCTCAGTTGGATACAGATGTTTCCATTAAAAACATTGGTAGTTCTAATCTGTCCAAAAGGGTGTACTACTGCCATTACGTTCTCCAACATCACGATGACGCAAGCGGTAAAATAACAGTTACAATAAAATTCGCGAAGCCGATGAATCGTCAGTGTTTGGTGGCAAATCTGATAACCCAGTACAAGAGCTTTTTTTTCGACCAATGAGTGAGCAGGGAAGTTAAGCAAACCCCATTTATAGAGCTGTAGAAGTATGTGGAATTCCCTGATTTACAAACGGAATATATTCTTCATGAGTTCTGTTCAGCTAAATTAATCAATCAAAGTCGAAAGGGTGAGAGGTACTTACGGGGCTGAATGAGAACGTTTCGACTCTTTCGCCGGTTTTCGACGCGATGACCTCCAGCGCATTCACCGACGGATAGCGGTTTTACGAGGTGATTTATGAGCTGTCGATAGATGAAAAGAAAACTCCTATATTTGTGCGTCACAATGCTGTAAAAGCAAATCAAGTATCAAGTTCGTATTCGCCAAATTCGCTGACCGGATAATCGAAAAGAAAATCGACAGCGAAACACCGGTAATTATTAGTTAAACAAAACAAAACGAAAATTAGTACACACAGCCCACTGTAGCCGACTATTTGAAAAGTAAATGGCGTCTAGAATACCGTTTCATAAAATCGGTCGAAAAAGATTTCCCTATAGAACGTGGGAGACATTTTTAATATATCATGTTTAATTCACACATTATAGACCCTCATCAATAAACAGACGATGCTTTTCCATTCAAAAAGGAGTGTTGATTGTATTTGAAAAGAAAAGAGACACTTGAAAGAGTCAATACGATATTTTATTTGCCTCAGGTTCGACGACAAAATAATAATAATAATAATAATGATTGCGAATGTTTTTTTCGGTCGCGAGGACATGATTAGTGACCATTAAATAATGAAAAATAATACATTGTCAAAGCCTCTCTGAGTTCCTGATTCACCTGATTCGGATGAAACTAAAATTCTGGAAACATTGGAATCGCCGATATTCAGCGGCAATCAAACGGCATTGCCTTCGCATCGGCCTAAGAGATTTAGATTGCGATAGACGATAATAGAGGGAATTGGAGGGTGTCACAAAATATACGAGAATCGAGAAGGGAAAAAGAAGGGACATTCCTTTGAATAGTTTTAATTGAGTGCACAGATTATCGACCGGAAAAGGATATCATTTGAAAATGACCCCAAAGGGTCAAATCGCCAGCGTAGGGGAACAATATACAACTAGTGGAAATTATAAGGTGTCCACAGTTTGCTTGATACTCATTGTATCGTTTCGAAGGATCTTGATTAAGCACGTTTATTATAAGTCGTTTTTACAAAAAAAACCATATGGCTTATTTGGTTGAAAACATGTCAAAACACCTCGGAATCTATTCTGAGCACAAAGTCTTGTGAAGCATGTCAATTGAAGTCTCTTATTTGCGAAAAAATGTGCTTTAAGATTAGAGAGAGTAATCACCGAGGTTTTGTGGACAGGGAAGAAAGTCAATTCAGTACCCAATCGTAATTTTACGCAACCTGAATAGCCTGAGGAATCCAACAACATAAACCCACTGTTGCCACAACGTTTTCCGCCACCCGAGATCCTGCACTCAACGTATCCAGTTGACCGATCATTGGCCGAGACTCTGCTGAAACAACACCTTCTACGATGTCATTTTGACTGTTTCAGCGTCGAGGGGATAAGAAGGCTCTATTGTAGCTGACAGTAATAATTTGGATAACATGTTAATCATAAACATTAATTGCAAATCGCCAATGTAATTCTCGACATTGACAGGAAAATACAGCCCCCCTTTCCGAACAGATTTATCGTCGAAGTAGTTTTGCTATTCCTTGTTTTTACGTTCCCCGAATAGGAGTCACTGGTTGAAACGCTGAAAAGAAACGGTAAAGTCAAACCATAAAATTTGATATTGCTGACACGATTGGAGAAGCGAACTGTTCAGTTTACGAGAAGGAACTTCTCAGTTAATTGGAAACATTTAGAAGGCTTGCAAGCTGCTTAGATTTCTTAAATGCTTCATGAAGTCGGAACCTTTTCAACCAATAATACCAGGTGGATGTATATGTTTCGTCTATTTTCGATGAATTAGAATTAGGAACTTATCCTCTTTTCTGTGGAAATTATTGGCTAATATAACGAAATAATGCAACGTTTATACAGATGAAATGTTTTTCGTTCATTCGTATCCCCAAAACCGAATACACTCGACCTTCCTGCCAAGACATCTCCATAAAAAACGATGTAACAAAACCAAAGATGACTGATTGGCAGAAAGATAGATAATCATCTCCATCTCTGATTTTCTTCCTAGACAATCATTTATGCAACAACCCAAGACAGACGTTCGACAATATGAAAAACCGAAACTGCGCACTGTGTGTATATGAACTCTTGATTGCCTTCGGACTGGTTGTTTCCGTAATTTGTTTAATTGTCATTCTGGCAAGATTATCTCGCTATTCTAAATTAATTTTAACAGATTGTCGGAGAATCGCTTTGGTTCCCCAAGAAAACTCCTATTCTGTTAATCCAATTTCTTAATTCCCCTAAAGCCAACACAGACGTTGTAAAAGGTGATCAAATCGCTAACCCCCCCCGTCTGTCAACATTCTGTGGTGTCCCAATCGATGGAGTGACTCGACTTCCTGATTGGTCGACTGATCTTACTGTCCCTAACCTATCTATAAATACCAAATCACGTAAATTAATAAAATAGGCTGTTCAGGGAGACTGTTTAGGTCAACTCCATAGATCCTCCGGCGTCTTCTCTACACGTATCCCGGTTGGTTGTGAAACCGGTCACGGGTTATAATTCATCTCAGAGATCGCCAAACACAACGCAAAATCTGAGCACTTTCTCATCAAGTTTGCGAAGTAAGTGACAACGGTGAAAGCAGAGGAAATAAACAGCTGAAGCGTTTTGTTGCGGAAAACGTTCTACCTCTTATTCTGTGTATATTCTTCGGCCCTCATCATTTTTTGCACAATTTATTGCTGACAGACTTGGGTCAAACATACCTAGACAGTCACCAATTGTGCAAGTGCTACCACTTAAAAAGACGAGAGATTCAGTAATTTTCACCATTGGCACACTTCAACCTATGATCTTCGCGGATTCCGACTTCGATAAGGAAAGATACCATATTAATAGCTATCGCCGATTTCTGTACGATACGCACTGCCCACTTACGGAACTATCCATCAGACCCCGTGTCGTATTATATCTCAATTTCTTAAACAATTGAGGCGAAAGAAGAAACGGCTCTATCGCCTGGGCAGGTATCCAGAAATTAAAGCAATTTCAATCATGATCACAGCTGAGGTAAATCGCCTTAATCAGATTTTTGTAGATGAGCTGTTTAGAACATCGAACCCGTGACATCTGGAAAAATCTAAATAGATTGACGGGAACCCGTCGCTCATATCTACCAAGAGGTTCCCTAGACTTTGATGCTCTGAATTATGGCTTTATTTTCAAATCGGCTGACCATTCCGCAGTGCCTCACGTTATATCTCTTAATCCAAGCGCTTTTCTACTTGCTCACGAATCCTCTATCTCCAACATTTTGGCTGGCCTCAAGATCTTCCTCCCACAGTTCTTAAAATATGTCACCGCGAGATTTCTCCGATTGTCACACGGCTCGTCAATTATTCGTTAAGAGAATGCTCCTTTCCTTCGGAATGGAGAGATGTCGCTATAACATATATTCCGAAACCAGTGAATGGTTCCGCGGAACCTGTGAAGTTTAGATCTATCGCCAACGCATCTGTCTGGTTTAAAGTGATTGAGAAGCACCCCCTCTCAAAATTGGAGGACACGCTAAAAACTAACGATGAACCCTTATAATTTGCTTATAAATTAAATAGAAGCACGCTGGACGCCGGAGCGAAAGCCGTCAAGGGAGTTTTCTTGGACTTTACCTCTGCTTTCAACACTATCTCACGCTCCCGCATTCTTTCTCAACAATGTGAAGATAGCGTTTAAGGATGGTTGATTAATTGGCTTCAAAATTATTTCTCTAACCGACGCCAACACGTAAGAGTCGGAAATGAAGCCTCATTCTCCTTGCCAAATAATTGCGGTGTACTGCAAGACCCAGTCCTATCTCCATTCTTTTTTAACTATAGCACGTCTAGCCCTTCGGTGCCCTAACGACGTGACACTAATAAAATACGCGGATGACTTGACCTTATGCCATGCCTGCAAGACGAATGGTGATTCTCAACAGCTCGGGCAGGCAGTCACTGGGGTACTCGAGTGGTCTTCGGAGAATGATCTTCTGTTGAATGCATCAAAATGCATCTCCATTACCTTTTCCCTGAGAGCCGATGTTGACACTCCTGAAATCTCTTCAGTCCATAATTTTGCCTATAGCTCAAAATCGAAATTCCTCGGCGTTATTTTTAACAGTCGGTTATCATGGAGTGATCATGTGGATGCCGTCTTTGGTAAATGCCGTCGCCTTTGCTTCCTAGTTCGCCGGTTCATGAGACTTGGTTTAAGCTCTAGCCATAGAAAAAACTTTGTCCATGCCTGTATAATTCCCCTTATTGTATATTGTTCCCCAGTAATTTTCCCCGGCCTTATATTTTCTGACTTTTAACCCTTCGTAGGCTTTTTAAAATAATCTCGTTTTCTAGTGGCCTGCCTATTCTCTCCATTCAAGAAATCATCGTTCAACGCAACTTCAATAATTGTTCACAAATCGCTGCTCGTATTTTACGTGACCCCTCCCATCCACTCTTTTCAAGTTTATCTAAGTGTAAATCTCTTCGACCAATGCGTAGATTATACCGTTAAATACCCACAAGAACGGCGCCATATCGCAATTCGGTCATTTCTTATTTGTCCCGATTTTTAGTTTCATCAGAGCAGGTGAAGCAAGACAATTTTAATATCTAATACTTGTTATACTGCCTTGTTTTATGCTGAAAGCATTGGTCCTCGTGACATCAATAAAGCCGTTACAATTATTATTATTATTAACAAAATTAAAAAATCCAGAAAATCGATTTGTTGAATTACTTATAATTGTATTGGTAAATTATGGTTGTTGATTTCTGGATTTTGAATTCTGCGGGAGCACTTGCACAATTTATGTTGATGACCTTGGGAGCAAACGGATGAAGTGACTCATGGTCCGGCGTCTCGCTTTCGGTTCAAGCTCTCGCATTTTATGTTCAATCATTAAGCGCCTAAACTGCGGCCCCAAATGGCGTGGAATTATCAAATACGCGGACGACTTGGCCCAACGTCATGCCCGGAAAGTGAACGGAGATTATAAACAGCTCGACCGGGCCATCATTGGGTTAGTCAAGTGGTCTCCGTCACGTTTTTGCCTGAGAGCAGATGCTGACAGACCATTAATGGGCTCACTCCATAATTTCGCCTTCAGCTCAACGCCCGAATCCCCGGGCCAAATTTACAACAGCCACTTATCTTTGGGTGATCACGTGCATGCTGTCTTCGGGTAATTTCGTCGCATTTCTGTATTAGGTGGTCGTTTCGGGAGCCCTGGAGGCAGCTCAAACGGCATCACGGCCTTCGTTGATGTCTCTATCATTAACCTCATAGCAGAATTCACCCATCCCTTCAAATTGTTTTTCGTGGCCTCCGATGTTGCAACTATTTGACCATCATCTAAACACTCAACCAAACGCAAACCATGCCAAAGTGATGAAAAGTTTATTTAGCAGTTTAATCTCATCACTTCAAAATTCGCCACTTCTTCGTTTCAGGCGACTTTTGCGGTTAATTATTTTACCCGACACAAGTTCATGGTTATGTGGCGTTAACATAAGGGCAATTTAATTCGAGTTGTCAACGCATTATTATTGGGGGCATACTATTTTAACATCACAACGCATGGCTGCAAGTAAATCATCTGAGGCAAGCATTAAATCGGGTTTAAACGACACGGGCTCACGGGAGATGAAGGAATTCTGGTTTTGTTTACATGGACTACAAGCTTAACCCGGCCACGATCATTATCCAGCATCACAGTCAAATGGTGGGTTGATACCGACAGCTCCTAGACAAGGACACTTTTCAAGTTTCATTTTTATTTCGATAGACTAGCTGACCCCGGTCACGCATTGCCGTGGCTCAGACTACTGTGGGTGCAATTGACCTCGCTGGGGCAGCTTGTGTGAGTAACTAGCTGCTGCATTCGATGCTGCTTACTAATACCAACCTCTACACACTCAAAAACTTGCAAATCATAAAAAAGTGAAGACGTTTATATAACAGCTTCAGATCATTACCACTTCCACAATTCCCTCGCAAAAAAATGAACGGCGATTGATACGCGAACCAATTATTTTCCTGGCCACCCGTCAACAGTTATTGAACCTTAACGTGGGGGTAATTTCACGTTTTTCAAGGCGGGGTTCTATTTTTACGAGTTTATGAGTCGCCACAAAGCAGAGGGGGCATCAAATCGGGTTTAATCTATACGGGGTCACGGGAGAGCACATCGCGGGGTTAACGAGGGCAACCAACGTGTCAATTAGCCAGCATGCCATTGGATAAATAAAGTTCAATTGAACCTTGAGCCTAAAATGCCAAAAGCTAAATACCGCTTTGAGTATGTGATATCAGCGAGCCTCGAGTTTAAGGAAGATACGGCCTTTTTTTATTATATTTAGACACGCGCGCATCTCTGTATAATCACCGACAAAACGGAGTCTGAACGCACCGCGAGTTCCGCGTCGAGGCGAGTGCGGTGATTGGCCCGCCCGAGGCCGTGGCCGACCTTGCGCGGGGGCAGTTCGAGGTCGGCGAGCAGTCGCGGAACGGCGCTGTGCTCGAGCAGGCGGGAGCGCGCGATGACGGTGGTGCCGCCACCAGAGCGGACGAACTCGGAGAGGACGGCGTAGATGAAGGCGAAGTGCTCCACCTTGTCCAGCATCCGGGGACGCGACGCGGCCACCCGACCCGCGTAGTCGCCCAGCGGCACAGAGGAGCCAATGGTGTCCGCTCTGATGACCTCGAGGAGTTCGTTGATGCAGATGAAGGTGCCGGTGCGGCCTGAGCCATCTCTGTAAAAGCCACGCGGGGGTGGGGGAGGCAACTTAAAGGGGATTCTGTGGGAAATCACGACACGCTATGGTTTCAAAATGGATATGTATCCACCCTTATGCATTTACCGAAATGATCTCTTCGAAGTTTAATTTACATTTTTTAATTTAAATTGGATTATTCCATCAGCTTCCGAACTCGGAATAACAGAAGGAATAAGTGGGGATGCCGCCATCTACTGCCACCAACAGCCTCTTCCCTGCTTTACCCCTTTTCAACTAAATTATTAATCTTATTTGGGTTCTCATGACCCTTGTAAAAGCTATAGGATAACGTTTTGCTTGTGGCGTTCTCCTGCTTTAGCATGCAGCAGCTTAGGTACTTGGAAGGATACTAGTCCCGATTGACCCCAGTGCAACCCGAAGAGGTTGAAGCGGACGCCGCTGCATCATCCAACATAGTGGCTACACACCGTGGAAGTCAGACTGATTAAATTTCGGATAACGCAGCCACCGGTTTCCGTGGCCGTACGACAGTCTCCGAGGGCAATTGAGATAGGCAAACGGGTCCTAAAAACGGCGTCCTTGGAATTATAATTGGAGCAAGCGCCATTAATTAAAGGGGACTTGCGTAGAATGTAAGATAAACCGGCGTTACTGTGATTTTATTTCCAAATAATAATGGTATTCGCTCGATCAAGGTCTCGAGGACCAAAAATGTCAGCATTAAAATGTACTGCAAAAACTATATGTTAGATTATGCATCGAGACTCTAGAGACATGCATTTGCAAAATATTCAGGCCTTGATTTCAAAATTTGGGGGATTATACCTTTCTGACAACGATGAAGATTCAGCATAATTTAATAAAGAAATAACAACGAGATTAATGTTTCGTGAAAGACAAATTAAGCCCCTAAAGTGTATAAAGCTTGACAAACAGGCACTGGCGGCCATTGGAAGGTTCTACACAATCGGTCTTTGTAAACACGGAGAATAATGAAAAAAGGAAAATTCCGGGTGACCGCAGAACAATAGACGAGGCCCCTCCTTCCTGAATGCCTACAAAGAAAACAGCTCTTCCCAAGCGCCCACTGCCGACTTTGATAAAACGCACGACGCCCAGCTTATCCGGTTACTTAGATAATTTAAACCAACAATGGCTACGCTCCCTTCACAACCGCCAAGGTTCTTTCTGTTATTTGGCAATCACACCCAACTACCCAGAGACGCGTAATAACCTCTACCAATAGACAGGAAGCATGACTCATTGAAGGCCGCCATTTTTGCCGTGTTCCGCTTCTGCGTAATTTAGAGGTTTAACTCCTCACACAGTCGTGACTCACAGTCTAGCCTCATAACAACGCCCTGCTATTTTACCACCAATAATAATAATTATAAATGACATGCCTTTCCACTAAAATGATGAAAATACGGATACTCCCTTCTCACCAGCTCTGCAGCGGGGGAGTGTTGGTTGAGTGACGGTTAAAGTTCGCTTTTTTTAAATTATTTTGGCCGCAATATGGATAGAGCGTTTAATTGTCTCTCTTGCAAATTGATATCCTCGTTGTTATTTCGTTTATTCGTGTAGACTCATTCTGCATGATCGCCATTTTTTTGTTTTCTGTAAATGGCATTGAAAGTTTTGGTCCTCGTGACCTTAATAAAGCCAATACCATTATTATTATTCCGTTCTGGAGAGTCCACAATAATCTTCTTACTGTGACATCCATATAATGCCAAAATCAGTATGCCATTCAAGGCGTAATATTCTCTGCCAAAACGATGACATTTAATAGAGGACACATTTTTTCCCGCGAGTCATTATGTTACATGTAACATTGTTAATGCAAAAAACACGTTTTAAGCTACTCATTTTCTTATCCAAGAAGGGTAGAACGAGGTTGATCAAAGTGGTAGATGCCAGTTCCGTTTACGGCATTGTCTTGCGTGGTTGTGGTCGTCGTCGTCGTCGCACAAAGAAAAACGAAGTAAAAAAAGGGACTGTCGACTCACGAGCAGTGGACAACGATGGGGCCGCCTTTACCCTTGCGCCAGGCCCTCAGCTTAGCGGTCAATTCGATGACGGCGCCGATGAAAGGAAGATTGTTCTTTTTCCAGGAGTTCAACTGGAATTGGCGGATTATTCTTTTAATTTCCGGTTCGCTTTCCTAAAAATCAATTATTATTATATCGTTTAGCATTGTATTCGCTGTATTAAGTTCGCGAAGTCCAACACGAAAAGAGTAAATACAAGTAAGGTAAATTGAGAAGAAATTGAATGAATATTACGTTTCGCGCACTTATGATGGCGATCAATAAACGGCCTATCAATTACGTGCGCCATCGAAAGTTTCTTTTGTTCTTTGAAGATATAAATATATTTAGAAAAGAAAGCCAGGCATCAGATGTGTTTTCAAAGAGATCATAACGTTTCGGATTATAGGCAAGCTTTGGCCACCGTAAAAAACGTTCTTCCAAGGGCGCCATGTTTAGAGGCTTTCAAACTGCAGCAAGGAAGGTGCAGTTATTAAAGCCTGCCGTCCGCCACTGGCCAAATCTCGTGCCTGAACTAAGATTCACGGCGAGCTTTTAGTTCCGTGGAGCCCATCTCGTCCGCTGTCCATTCTGAGGTCAACATACAAGCAAACGGCTGCCTCAGGTAGGCATGCGTTGACAAAACTCTCGGGGCAACTGGAGATGGGTGAAAATGGTGATGAACACGGGAGCAAACGGATGAAGTGACTCATGGTCCGGCGTCTCGCTTTCGGTTCATGCTCTCGCATTTTATGTTCAATCATTAAGCGCCTAAACTGCGGCCCCAAATGGCGTGGAGTTATCAAATACGCGGACGACTTGGCCCAACGTCATGCCCGGAAAGTGAACGGAGATTATAAACAGCTCGACCGGGCCATCATTGGGTGAGTCAAGTGGTCTCCGTCACGTTTTTGCCTGAGAGCAGATGCTGACAGACCATTAATGGGCTCACTCCATAATTTCGCCTTCAGCTCAACGCCCGAATCCCCGGGCCAAATTTACAACAGCCACTTATCTTTGGGTGATCACGTGCATGCTGTCTTCGGGTAATTTCGTCGCATTTCTGTATTAGGTGGTCGTTTCGGGAGCCCTGGAGGCAGCTCAAACGGCATCACGGCCTTCGTTGATGTCTCTATCATTAACCTCATAGCAGAATTCACCCATCCCTTCAAATTGTTTTTCGTGGCCTCCGATGTTGTAACTATTTGACGCTCGACAGTCTTTCTAAAAATATCCCATTCTCTAGTGAATTATCTACGCACTCCATCCAATATACAATGATTGAACAGCATTTCACTAGCTGTTGCCATCTCGTTTTTTGTAAATTAGGTGACCCCACCCACCTAACCACCCCATCTACTTTTGTCGTTCTCAATGTAAACCTCTTCGACCAATGCGAAGGCCGCACCTTTTAATTACCCAAAGACCGACTCAATACACCAATTGGTCGTTATCCGTTTATCCCGATTTTTATTTTCGCCAGAAGAGGTGAACAAGGAACTCAGAAACACTTGTAAAAAATGGAAATGCGCATTCGTGCAGATATTCGAGGTCTCAATAAAGTAATTGTAATTTTATTATGTCCAATCACAAATTATTAAGTGCGTTCTGTAAACTCTGATCATTCACTGGGAGTTAATTTATCGCGTGGGTTCTCGTGTTGAATAAAGGCTTTCAAGGGTACTAGAAGTTCGCTTACCACACAAACCCTGAATTCCCGGATGGTGTATTGAGCGGTTGTAACGGCCTCCCTTGAAGTAACGCTTATGGAGTCGAAAGTACAGGCAAATGTTGGCCAGTAGCGCTCACATTGTTGCTATTTTTCCCAAAAAAACAGAAAATGTCAGTTGCGGAAAAAAAATCTTAGATTAGACATTTTGTGCAACGTTGTAGAAACTGAAAAAAGAGAAAGATTTAATGAAAGGTTTTTCAGTTTTTCATTCTTTAAAAGATTCCGAAAAAAGAGCTCCTTTCAAGATTTATTGAGAAATAAAAACGGAACGTGGTATGAAGCCATGTTTTTTCATTCTCCAACTTTAGTTTGGCCAATTCTCACCATGGCATTAATCAACGCGAATTCGATCCACACTGCAGTAGCAGTAGCCTTTCATTGACAGTTTAACAATAATAAAGGTATTCGGTTTATTCAGCTCACGATAACCAAAACTGTCATCATTACAAAGTACGCTACGAAAAACTGCTACAGGAATTGGTGCTTTTCCTTCGGAGACAACCGATTCCATTGATCTATTTTCCATTTACAAATTTGTAAAATTTGTGGGCGTTTAATTTACTGACGACGATGTAGATCGAGAATAAGTGATGAATAAAAACGCGGTAACCTCGGCGGATCAAACCCTCGATCTATAGCGTTTGACAAACTCGTAATGTGGGCCATTGAAAGGCTCCATTCACAATGCTTGAAAAAAAACGGTGGGCCATTAGTTTTAAGGTTTTTTGGCTTCTTTGACAACCAATTCGCATTGTAGACACCCACCAGGTGCCTGAGAATGTCTGGCACATATATCCATATATATTACGTTTCAGCACAATTCGCGATGGAGCGATTACTCGAACAATCTATTCGGTTCGCCGTGGCTTGAAAGAAGCTTGGTTTGGAGGTTAATGGCATTTAAGTGCTGGATTTCCCATACGCGGGAAAAACAGCAAATGCCGTGGCAGGAAACATGGCCAAAGATACCATCAAATAGGGAGAGGCAGTTTGGAAATCACAATTTCAGATGCCGATAAAGGACAATTAACTGAATATAGGGTCTCAGGAGTTGACTGAAAACTGAAAAATTCAAACAAAGCTGGTTCTGCACGCTAATTATATCAAACCCTTTAGTTATGAGATCCTGGCTGTGTGCAAGCAATGAAAAGTCATTTAATAATATACACTCGCCAGATTATGCAAGAAGCAAAGATTTTCACGCATTATGTATTGCAAATGATGTTATTCCTTTATGGGTAAATACGTGTTTTAGGTTGGAAATGTTTGTGGAAACCATCTCTTGATCCCGGGTCCCTTAAAATAGAATACTGTTTCGCCAATTATGCCTTACTTAGGCCGTAAAAATTTCAAAGTTTAATCGAGACCATTTTATTTGGGCACTAAAAGTGCAATTACTGTAGAATTGTATTGAATTCCTATTGGATGATTCAAATTTAATTCCACATAATTAAAAAAACACCATCTAGGACCACTAAAATCCGCGAAAAACCATTTTAGCTGGCACCAAAAAACGTGCAGTTCCGCGTGTTTATTTAGATTACAGCATTCACTTAATGAAAAAGAAATAATAATAAATGATTTTATTTTCTGGATCCACTGCGCCAGAAAACTACCATCAATTGACGTTAAAAAATGTTCTAATTATTTAACTGTAAGTTAGGTTTGCGCAAACCTACAAGCCACTCGTGAATTAAAATACTTCTTGTCGGGGAAACACTGAACCACGCGTGTGGGAAAGGTCACTGTGGGTCACCCAATTCTCCTAGCATCAATTGGTAGATATTATACCCAGGTATTCACTCCACTGTCTCAAATCCCCCCTAACTTCGGTATAAATACCAAGTGAAACTCGTGATAAACGAGGCTGTTCAGATGATCTCGCTAGAACACCTCCATTTTCATTCTGTTGCCTGGTAGGTGGGGATCTCCGATCTTAAAACCTATGCTATAACCGTTTCCTCGAACAGAGTTAGGGATGCCGTTGTATGATTGTGTGCATCTAATGCATTAATATTAGCTACGCTCTTTACCCCCAAATCGCCCAAACGCGCATGGGTTGGACACTCAGACTGTTTGAAAATGTGCATGAACTTGATTTAATAATTAATGGTCGACTTGAAGTGCTATACCTTTATTTTCAAACGTCTCGTGTTCTCTAGGTTCGCCTAAGACACGCATGTGTGTTGCGTGTTGCAGCTTGAGGCTGTCACCCCCCACCATCATCGGATTATTTCGCAGTCTTTGGACTCCACTTGCAACTTGTGGGGTGTCATATACAACGACGTCATAACACACTTTGTTCGGTTTACACAAAACACTTCGCCAATTAAATATTGCAAATTCGATCAGACAATTTAACTTGCGTCTATCTAGTAGGAATGCCAAACCGTTTGTTAAATTCGTCCCATTGAACGACCTAGCGACGAGGGACAGTTGAATAATTGATAACCGAGTATAAAAACGCCATGCGTGAGCCTACCTCTCTGACACGTATCGCACTAAGCAATTGTCGTGAAATAGAGCTTCGCATTGCTTATTTTTAAAATAAAATACCCAATTGAACAGTGCAGTCAACGACACTTACGCGTGCGTGCTCAAAGAGGCTGGTTACCATGACTATGGATCGACAATTATATTGCCAAATCATCCTCCAAAAATCAGGAATAGTTTTCATGTTTGGTCCTTGGGTTGCAATGTATTTCTTCATCTGTTCTGTACCCTGAAATAAAAAAATCTACGTTAAAGACCTCTCATGACTGGGCGTCTTGATTTCGTTCAATTGGGTCTTAGTGACCTTGTCAGGGGGCATTTCGTGTAATCCCCTCCAATCAGCAGGCAACGATGCACACAACTCATTGAAATACGGGAAACGAATAATTAACTAACCTTTAAATACTATGAAGAAATTACAAAGGTTCATTTAACTTCTAGCAAGCACTAAACCGACTCCGCGCGCTTGGCTTAAGCATTCTTGACAGTTGGAGAGTTCAATAAACCAACCGAGAAACCGATCTTAAAATAGTTTTGATCACAGAAACCACGGTGAACAAATCACCTCAACTTTTCAACCAGACCAAAACACACGCAATTTTATTAATCCAGATGCGTGCCTCATTTGTTTAATGGTGAAACACATTGTGGTCTGCATTGTGGTGGGAAAATGGGGCAATGAAATCGCTGAATCAAATGCATAGAATGCAAAGGGTGCGTACGCGCGTTCATAGTTGAAATGATGCGTCGTCTATGCAAAAAAACGGTATATCTATTCGGTTTAACATTATAAACACACTCAGGCAACGACAGTGCACTTGTTCACACACAAATAAGTTAATCATGTTTAATTGAAGTAAGTATTTATTCTTCAAATAGCATTATTGATAGACTTGTGCATTTTCAGTGTAGTCCATCTAATTTATACATTTTAATACAAATAAGAAAACATTTCAACCCAGTCAATTAGTACACGTATATCAGATGATTGCCTATTTAAAAATATCATGCGCGGTCGATTGAAAAATTTTGAACGGATATAATTTATTTCGAAGGAAAGAATACCACCTTTAAAATAAAATTTATCAGCCAGTCGTACATAGACTTTCAAGTTAAATTGTTTGTCGAATTCCGATTAAAGACTTGTTTTGAATTGAAAATCATTATCTCTTTATTGATTGAATTTGGCCTTAAAGCCTGACAAGGGTTCGTTTTTGCAATTTTTTAAGACAAACGATCATTGGCAACAACGAAAATTCGTTAATTTTACCAACGGCTTCGGCATCTGTACGCAAAATATCATACAATACACCATTTCGCATTCATAAATGGCAGACCATTTATTATATACACATCAATAAACAGTAATAATTATTCATTCAATCTGAATTTTAAAAATAAAATTCAAACAATTTGTGTAATAGTTACACATTAGCCTTAATTCTCCCATTTTTGCCGCATAAATGTATTTTTCAGTCATACTTGAACCTACATCGACCCAGCTTGCATTTATGTAGGTGTTGTTGTCGTCTCCGACAGACTGGAGAAGAATACAGTTATCTTCGTCTAAAAACGGAAATATGAATTAACCATTTCGTGGAATTAGTGACTTAAAATTGCTAACTAAACGTCTGCGCTCCCAAAGTGACTGGTATTTAATTTTTTACCGGTTTGTTTGTGGTTCTGAATAACCGTGGTGAATCGAATGGAGAAATCGACAAAATAATGTATATATAGACTGATTACGCGTGAAAGAATATACCAGAAGGTTTGCATCAAATAAATTAATTTTTTTCGCCTATCCAAACTAACGCCCCATTGAAAAGGCTAAAAACATCGCCTTCTTCATACTCAATCACTTCGGCTGAATTACATTGCCCGCATAATTATTCGGGAGGAACGGATTTTTATTGTACCAAATTCTGACCCGTTTTTACTCAAAAATAATTGTTCATTCTGAGGAGATGTATATCCATCGCATTTGCAAACCCAAATGATTGTAGCAAACGCATATTTGGGACAAAAGAAGCACGTTTTTTCAATTTAATTTAAAACAGATGTTTAATCCTCTAAAAATGCATTTAAATAGTTGTAACGGAAAAAAAAGTTGCAATCCAAATTGTTTGATATAAATACTTTTAAAGAAGGCACTGCATGTGGTAAAATTGTGTTGCCGCTTAGGCAAGGGATTGGCTAGATGCAAACCCTATTGAAACGATCTCAACGTCTAATGATCAACCGAGCTGAAACTGACATTGCTCATCTGTGTAGCATTTGTTAACGGAATTCTCTTGCTAGAAGATAAACCGACTTATTTGCTGTGGCCCGATGGTGGCCCGATGGTGCGTTTGTTAGCACCATCACTCTGTTGGTGAGGAACCTGGGTTCGACTCCCAGGTGTCAGGTCCCAAAAGATGGCATGTGGGATGCCGCCACCTATAAAAAATATTTCCTCGAACCGTCATGGCACCCCCATGAATCTGGTTTATTCTCTAGTTTGAGAGGAGTCTCCATGAAGGTGTTTGGGATATTTTGCAGGTGGCATCCCCTGTAGCGGCAGCACGTGAAAGCACCACTCAACAGCCTCGAATTGCTGGAGGAGTCATACGTACGCCGCTGTGCCAAGCCTATTTTTTTCGGTGACCTGTCCTGGGACTCGAACCAGAGGTCAATAACTAAGAAAATGCGGATGCCCGTCGGATGCCGCTACCAGAGAGGACAAATAATGGCCAAGAAACTTCTGAACGGAATTTCTATTTTTGCAATACCACACGCGCCTAAGAAGTTGGAAAATGACTGCAAGTCGTAACAACGTTGGGCCATGGTTGATTCTGTCGTTCATGAGTCCAACCGGAAATTATTAGGCCTTGCATAAATAAGTAAATTTTTGACTGAATATCTCGTTGATGGGACGCGAGTTTTAAAACTAAGCTTACAGGGCACCACGCACTGATTTTGGTTGCGTTTTTCGTTATCCTCAGTGAAGGCGGCTGCACACAATTGTTTATCATCGGCGGAGGCTGTTACGACCTGAAAAAAAGAGGTAGACTATAACATCTGTGCAAGACATGATCATTCCCAATGATACATCATCATGAACTGCGAAAAGGGATAGTCGTTGGAATCTTTTATTGCTGGAGTATTGCTTTGCTTACAAGAGCCTTCAAGCAACACATTTCCGGAAATTAACCCGCTTCCGCCCGCAAAACACAACCCCCACACGCGGCTTGCCCAGCATATTGAAAACCCTCAAAGTTCAAGATTTTGTAGAATAATGAAATTATGTTTCAGATTGCTGCGTATAACGCTGTATTTGGTAAGACGTTTTTCGGATGTGTGCGAATTTGTGCGCATTATTTTGCGGCCAATTTAAATGGCACTCACGAGGCCTGGAAGGCCTTCAAATGAGGCGGGTTTCATTGCCTCAACTTGTTGTTCCCATAGACAAACAGAATCTTGGTGGAGGGCCTTTTTAGGTGTCAATTTATTTTTGATCATCTTTTACCTCAGGTTGATTCGTTAATGGAAATCGTGTTCCAAAGAATGAGTGCATTTATACGAATGTGATGAGCAACTCGGGTCCACCTTTTCGAGTGACAGTGGTCAATTGAAGTGGAAAACATTTTACAACGATGTTTTTCATCTGACCCCATGCTCTCGCCGTTGATGTCGATCGCCCACACAGGCATATGATGGATTATCTTTGAATTCCACGTTAATTTGTGTTCAACAGAAGCCTGTTTCGTTTCTGTTGTTGTATATCCGGAATGAGTGTTTCTACAGACCTGACCCTAATAAAACAATTGAAATTATCGATGGCGGGGGGTCAAAAGAATCCAAAAACAATGAATGAAAGTTTAGAAGGATGCTGGTTCAATTTTTCGATCTGAGATCCTCCCAATATTAGTTTTATTAAATGGCGTTTAAAAAAAATCTAAACTATTTCAATTCAAATAAGAATACGATAGTATTTTCCCAGTTCTTGTATTTATTCTTCTCTACGATTGTCCCCATATGCTCACAATCTTTCCAGGTCAATATGGAGAAAAAATAATCACCCACCGAAGGAAGGAGTTGCTATTATAGCAAACATTTTCGGTTAAGGAAAACACCAGATAATACTAACGAACATGCGTCCTAGAGATTCGTCGGCTTCGGTTTTCGATGCACAGTTTCGCCGTTTTAAACGTTTCCTGTTTAGTCTGTATCTCATGCTACCTGTACTCTTCAGCAAACGATTGGCAGCCACGCCAAAAAAGCGGAGACGCTCTCTGGAAAACACGCAGTTGGGGGGAAGGCGTACTAAAAGCCATTGCCAAAAAAGTAGTCTACGCTCCCTTTCTGTGTGACACCTACCGACACCCCGTCCTATTGAACCTCTACAGGCTTTTGATAAGCGCGAGCGAAATCGTTGCATGGCTGCCCTGTTGATAATCTTCGTTATTTGCGTTTTAAGATTAATTTGGCCAATTATACCCTATTTTTGTTATTCCATATTTATTTAACCTTATAATAGCGGAACTAAGAAAAGCCTCGAAAAAGTGGAAAACGGAAAAGAATATGAACCATTTTATCGCCTTCACGATTTATTTGCAATAAATTTGAATACTGACCGAGTTCTTGTTCAACCCGACATAATTAAATTAATAACATTAAATTTAAATCTAAAAAAATCGATAATGCATAAAACGTGATACACACCTCTCGACGTGATTTATCGATTTTCTTAATTCCCTATTTTCCATCGTTCGCTGACATAATTGACAATCAGATTTCTATCTTAAATGTAGTGACTTCCTTCATTTTAATGCAAGATCAGATTACGCAGGCAACGATAGCCGGCCTATAATCATAATTATCTAGCTCAGTCGCAAAAACAGCGATTTGATGATACTGTATGTCTCGGCTTTACAATTCTCGGTATTTAAAAATAAATTTAGGCATTTTGACGTGACACGCCAAAAATACATCTACGCCTATTGTATTATGTTCCGAAAAGTATAATATAATGTTCGGCTTTAAATAGAACTGTTTTCTTAACAACCATTGTGTATGATATTGACGATACTGTTGTCTCTTCGACAGCACCAGCCAATAAAGTTATGATTTCATCTCAATTTCAAGCCGTTTAATTTACACGTATCTAAAGAGAAAATATATTATATGAGCCTATGCATATATGGATATTCAGTTTTAGAATATAATTCTATATTAACGGAGAACCGTAGCTTTAGTTATAAATGCAAAACGTTTTATTGCCGACCAACATAAAATATGATGTTAATGGATGCTGTGCTTAAGACTATCACGTTGTACAGTATTTTACCATTTACGGCTATGTGTAGTTTTGTGGTGTGATTGCACGACCTTTAAAAGTAGTAAACGTTTTCGACAAAAGAAAGCCGTCATTGTTTTTAATCCTCACACCTGTGTTCACCAGAGGTGTGGGAACATCAATTAATAGTCCATTCACAGCTGAGCAAATGTGAAATTAGTTCGCCTAGGGAAATGAATTGCACAAAACTCGAAACCAAGACTTCTCAGGATGTGAGGTTCTTAGCTTTGTACACGATTTTGTGTAGCGGGCGTGGGTCAATTATCCTGTCGACACAAACTTCCTTAGACTGAAGTCCATAAAGTGGCATATTTTCTTTTTCAAACCCAACTTATCTTTCCAGATTAAATCTTCATAGCGTTGGGTGTTTTAAAGTAATTTTGTTGCTTTGCTAATCATCCGTACGACATGTGTGTTGGCTTAGGTCGTGAGATCAACCCCTTATCTGTGTGGGTTCCCGAGGAACAGTGAAAAGCATTGGACCATATATAAAATTTACTTTAATGACCGCAGCCTATGGCGATTGGAGGGTTCGCTACCAAAGCAGAACAAACTTTCTTCACACGCAACACTTCCCAAGGATTTCAGACGTCTCGCGTTGTGGCACAACTGAAAACGTATTTCATGTAGGGGACATCAACTTATGGATCGAGCATGTGAAATGCCGCTGCCACCATTGCATCGCACATAATGCCTCCTTAGAATGAACATATCAGAACGAATACGATTGATTCA
Organism: Proteocephalus fallax; assembly: GCA_028672205.1. Taxonomy (NCBI): domain Eukaryota; kingdom Metazoa; phylum Platyhelminthes; class Cestoda; order Proteocephalidea; family Proteocephalidae; genus Proteocephalus; species Proteocephalus fallax. The sequence continues at coordinate 450,312 of JAPUBX010003978.1, forward strand.
TTGGCTTACTAATCAATGGCTTTTGCGTCATCCCACTGTTTTTCAATGCGTATGCAGGTGTGAACTCTACTAGCAGATAGTGTAATGTAATTCAAATCGAGCACAAATGTCAGTTATTCGGCTAAAAGTGAATAACGACTCACCTCATGTTCATACTTGAGTTCTCCGCGCGATTTCTTTGTCGCGTACAATGACGGTATCATGGCCACAGGCGTGGGCTCAAGCGACACGGCCTTCAATTTCTTGGCGTGGCGTTCCCTGGGATCACAGATTTGATTTCGCACTAGTCCAAAACATGATCGCAGCAAGTTCATCGGTCATCGGTCATCGTCTCTCTACTGCAACTGCTGCGATTCTAGCGGGGAAGAAGTCAACCTCCTCGATTCCCAACCCACTCGTGTAGTCGATAATGAAAACCTGAGTAAGTAGGCCTGTGTACTTGGGCTTCTGGCAACTTGAATGGTGATTTAGCGTGACGAGGTCTTTATTAATTGGGCGCTACCCATTAGTTCTTGAGCAATGACTAATGGGGGGAGGAGAAGGAGGAGGTGGTGGTGGTGGTGGTGGCGGAGGAGAAAATACTCAATGCTGCTGCAGCGGTGATATGCTGGGCTAAGACTGCTAATAGTGAGTAAAAGTGAGAGCGCGGTGCATCGTCAGTGCGCACATGCGTGCGGGCGAACAGGGTGGCTGGGCCCCGACCAATCAGGTGTGGCTGAGAAAAGCAACCATCCAATCCACAGGCGTCATAATGATGCTGCTTCCAGGGCAAAGGTATTGCACAATGCACATACTCGAACGCAGGAAAACTGCTCTTGCTAAAAAAAATTACCTGAAGTTCATTCATATCCGAAAAAATGTCCAGTCTAATGAAACTGTTTCGCCATTCCCAGTTAGCCCAGATACCGAAGCTACCCATTTAAATGTTGTTATTTATTTTTCAGCATATTAAGTATATTTTAAACTACTGGGATCCCTTAATATTAATGGAACAATATTTTTCAAATCCATGTGGCGTAAAATAAATCGGTAAAAGGAGTGTTTTAAAGGTTAAGCGCGGCGCGTTAACGGAGTTCTTCAATAATTGAATTGACAAAAGAATTGTTCAAGAGACGTCCGTGCAAAAATCAACGCAACTAATTTTGAAGATATAATTTCCATGGTTTGTGACCTCGGTTTAAAGAATACTTCCTGTGTATATTTATGGTTGCATTTTAATTACATGTTTCATATTCCATTTTTCGATTATCTTTTTTTCAAACGTCTTTTATCTATTTTTTTTTAAATTGTGGGGTTGGAAAATATATTAGCGTCATAATTTACAAGAAGAATAAGTTGACACTAATACAGGAAAAAACAACAAGGAGATAAATAGGAAGAAATCAAATTGAACCCTCAACAAATATAACGTTTGGCAAACACGTAATGGTGGTCATTAAACGGCCTAGTAAAATGCGTTACAAATGTGGGGCAATCCGACTTTTCCGTCTGCGTTTGACCAACTAAACCACTCAACATTTGTCGCAAATTTCACAACTGCGCATGAAATTCAACTTTCACACGCCACAAAGGTAAAACTCCTCCTCCTCCTACTCCTCCTCCTCCTCCTCCTCCTCCTCCTACTCCTCCTCCTCCTCCTCCCCTCCTCCTCCTCCTCCTACTCCTCCTCCTCCTCCTCCTCCTCATTCTTATATCGCGGTAGACCTATTCTGAGAAAAAGGTTTTTTTACCGAATTTTGGTAGGGCTTTTGTCCTCGACAATTATGGTTGCCCCATGAAGTCGTATTTTGGATTGGCGGGGTTGGAAGAAGGCGATTCCCATGGAATTTCTGCAATACAATTCCGACGCCAGTTTAATTGAACAAACTCACAAGGTTTGCGGACCTTTTTACAAACCCTGGTTGAAAGTGGTGGTTAAGCCCAGTTTAAGCAAAAACGATTTCATGGCGCTATGTTTGGCTTTATAAAATAGAAGGAAATAGAGTATAATTTCATTGCTAGGTATTTCGTCTACCCAAGTTTATAAATAATCCCAGGTGTATTAAACCCCAGTTGATCTTTAGGCGCAGGTGTACTAAAACCGAATAAAGTTTCCAATCTTAATTTCATATTTACTGGGGACTATAATGTTGCCTGCTTGTAACCTGTTTGCATTGGGATTTCTGGAGATACTAAAATGGACTGCCCTTTGAAGTTTCGCATTTCTTCCCCTTCAACCATCAATTGAATCACCAGAAAGGCGCATCGATTTGTGAACTGGTTCTCCAAACAGAATTTCGCCCAGAAATATCGAGGTGTCAAACCACGGTAGAAAATAATTTGAATTTTTTTATCAACTGCTAAGCCGGCTTTGGCTGGCTTTTCAATAACACTACTCTAACCATCGCCAGTAGCATATGTCGACGTTGAGGAACTCGAGTGATCTACGCGTTTCCATGTACCGCTGTGATAATAAAAATATTTGTAGGGATGAACAGCAATACAAGTTACATTAAGGCTTCGCAGAAGGGTTGTCAAAAATGACTGTTTGTGATTCAGGAATTTTCAAATTTAAAGTTTGAACGGGAACAGAACTCGCCAAAGAAATTGTGTAAGTTGGTGCTTTAGTCGTGCGAAAAGAAGCAAGCCGACAGAAAAGGCCTTTTCTGGGCGAAACATTCTTTGATATTTTGTATGACAGATGTTGGAGCCATTTGTTTCCGCGGGACATGATTCTCCCTTTTCAATCAAACGGGCTCTAGGAATAGGGATTGATTGGACCTCTATTTTCAACATGCAAGGCAACTGTTTTATTGAGTCCATGTGCTGGAAACAGTTTGATTGCCCCCAACACTCGGCAATATTGTTTGTTAATTCCCTCCATGTTTTTGTCCAAAAGTGACTGCCGAACCATACCGTGTCCAGGGGTCACTTCGGATCACACGCGTCTTCTGTTCGGCTAATTCATCAAGAACACCCCCACTTCTTACGGTTTTTTGTTTGGTGGCGATCAGGAGGACAAAATGAGCGACATAAATATATACATAAGAAAAAAAGCGTGACACAGTCATTTCGGCAGCCATTATCTGTTTCTTCATTCGTGCATGCTTTCTTTGGCTTTCCTGGACAATTTTTACTTTTAAAACGAATTTCGGGAATTTATACAAAAAATGCTGAGCATTTAATTCCCCGGCTGCCTCTAGGTGTCACGATATGGATATGTAGTTACAATGAAGAATTGGTTTATTTATGTCGCAATTTATTTTTTGCGTAATCGGCTTACTGGTGTCTGTTACAAGAACATGAAATCCGTCACGATAAAACGGTGTTGTTGCCTTCGAAGACTTCGTGGCCCAATGGATGTCATGCATCTGGAATAAATAAACACACCATTTAACGTCACTAAAACGGTGTTGTTTCCTTCGAATTTGCTTCAGCAATTGTCCTTTGGATAAATAGCTCCCATGTCGAAGTAAGGCATATTTCCTGCAACGCTAAAGATAAACATATGCGGAATAACAAGGAGAAATCTTCATAAATAATAATAAATCTCCCCAAATAGGTTTGGACAGACACATAGGGCGGTCATTAAAATGCCACATTCATAACGCGCAGTTATCTTAATTGTCTACCTCAATTTGCAATTAAAACGAGTAAAACGTTTTAATAGCTTCCGGCAGTAGATAAAATTTAATTAATCATTCTGAAACGATAGATTTATTCCTAACCTCGTTAGCGACTATGTATTGATTGCTATTGACTGGAATTTCGGTAAGAAATCTGACTCTACCTGGTCCAACGTTCATTCATTGTCTACACAAAGACATCCATCCACGTAGAAATGACATTTTTCAGTGCGCATAAAAACGGGGAGAATTCTTCTGGGCTAAATGAGGTCTTGACGAAACATTTGGTTGATTAAATGTTTGAGCAAGTTACGCTTGCACTAAAAATACTCCGTGGGAAAGGGTTGAACCCATTCTTTGGAAAACAAAAGCCTGGGAATGGTCCTTCCATCACTAGCGAGAATTGTCGGAATTGGAAGAGGGTGGACGTTTAAACAAGTCTAAATAATTGTTTGCTTTGTAATTATACCTGTATGAAATGCCTCATTGTTGTTAAATTATTTTTTGTCAAATTTGAAGTCGAATTACGTCAACGAAGTTATCGATGATATGCATTGTTCAGCCTTAAATTTTAGCATGAAATATAATTGTTAACTGTGTTGCATAGTTATTTAACATCCAAGACACTAATTTGTTGACAGGAAGCGAAGATCGCTCTGTCGTTTGCCGTCGTGAGAACAAGCATCTGTAGAAAAGGCTAGTCAGATTGCCATGAAGTTGTCACTTGTGTCAACTAACTTCCTCCCTAGAAATCGGGGCTGTTAATTAGAACTTTATATTTAAATCGCCTAGACATACTGACTTGTCTCACCGTGGCTCGTTTAATTTCAGTATGATTTGCCTACCCGCCAATTATTTACCTCAAAACTTTTCGCTAGCGCCACCATTTCTACGCGTTCCACCAACTCTAGAGCACGCACTAAAAACAGCCGGCGGATCACTCCAAGCTGTTTATAAACATTTTGCAGACCTTTGTCTGGACAAGCGTGAACGGGAAATGTTGAAGTAAACGCATTGCCCTATCCGCATTCTTTAGATATAAAAATTCGATCACTCAACCGCGACAAGATAAATGGTGTCGGGCAAATTAATCCAGTTTATTAAGAAATTAAAGAGGCGCCGATTTAAATCAGGGAAAACTGCTACATTAAGGATAACCCGAACTCTTTCGCTGAGAGATTCATCGTCTCCATCCGGTAAAGGCATCCCTAAAGGCAAGGGATATCAAAATCTCGTCAAAAATATATTGAAACCACCCCATCAGGACTCGAAGATATGAATACATTCTTACCATGGAACACGAGGATTTACGCAGTAAACCTCCAAAGGACTGTTGCGTGAGAAGGTCTCCACCAATAGCGAAAATGCGTGCTTCCAAAAATAAATCAATGTCCTAGGTTTTACATTAATTAGATGGGCGATTCTCAAGATACAAGACTCTTGACCGCTCCTATTGAGAAAACGGCGAACCAAAAATAAACATAGTATGGAAGTCTTTTGGGACTGTGCAATACCATTTAAGAGTCGTACCAGATTTTAGGCGGAAGTTGCCTCTCTCTATCTCTTCTAACGAATTCACGTGGCGGCCGCACCATTAAAACACGTTGATACCATCTTCAAGGGCTCTCGTCTAATAATGCGTTTCAACCGTTATTTTTAACCGCGTGGTCACCATAAAAATGCAGACGCTTTTATGGTCTCCTCCGAATGCAAAAACTATCTTCAGTGGTCCAAATCTCAAAACCGAATTTTCACTTCGAGGTGTGAATCATTAATTTAAAAAAAACTTCAGACTGCTGGTTAATGATTTATATTTGAAGTACTAGGAAGTGTTCTTAATCATATTGATCCGATCAGAATTGTACAATCGTCACACGTCGGTCGTTGTAGATTACAGAACCCATAGAAATTCCCCAAAAATAGTTGGTGCCAAATTTGACTGCGTATCTTCGTCTCCAGTGCACGCTTTATTTAGCATTATTGCGCGCAAATGCCGTTCTTAATAATGTAGATTATAGAGTATGGTTTTAAGGCGTTGATTTTGTATAAATACATGGATGCTGACATTGCGTACGACAGTGATACCATTGATGATGTTCAGCCTTAAATTTGAGCAGGAAATGTAATTATTTGTAGTGACTTTAAAAGCCCCCTTTTTTTTAAGACACAAGAACCGATTTCCACCCACGAACGCGCGATCGCCGACTTAAAGTTGGGCCTTCTTATGATTAAATCAAGAGAACAATCATGATTATACTTTGGTTTTCGTTTTCATTCGTAATCCTTTTGAGAGGCGTCTGTCATAAAAAGGCTAAGTGGTTTTACGTTATCGTTGAACTTCGAATAACGATATTGGGGAGCATATCATGCCCGGAGCAATCTTCTGATCAGCCGTCAGATCTACGATGATCAAAGTCATTTTCGAACATTTTCGTTCCGTTCTACTCATTTCGTGCTGTGAAAAATTACAAGCCGCCACAAAGACGACGTTTTCACTAAAATCTATTTTTATAACCCATATTCGACGGAAACATGATTACATTACACATGAACCTGTTTGTGCGCTACTTACTTTTTCGACAGCTTTATGTCAATCCTAATGCCAACCATGCTACGACGCATACGACTCGCATCGGCAGACACGAAAACCAGGCTACATGATTTTCTCCATCTTCCGTGAGGGATCCGCCTACATAAATCACTTCAGACAACGATAGAAAACCTTCTAACAATAATGTGCAGATTTTGGTCAATCCGAACGTCAAACCTGCTACGATGTAATGAACTCGCATCGAACAACACGAACGTTTCCTGAACATGTTCCAAGTACTTTGGCACCATTTTCCTTCGCAAATTTCGCAATATAATATCCAACCGATTTACTGTCTTCCGCGAGGCCTGACAGCAGTCTCCCCTCCTGAACCTCGCTAACATTGCCCCCTAGTGATTCATTTTGTTTGTAATTGTCCATTTAAGGTACTATTTATTGTATCTCTTCTGCTGTGACGAAGAGTCTAAGAGGGGAGCCCTGGAGTGACCTTAAAAGCCTCCTTCTGTTTTAAGACACACGAACCTACTTTCGCCCACAAACGCGCGATCGCCGACTTAAAGTTGTGCCTTTGTAAGATTAAATCAAGAGAACAATCTCGATTATACTTTGGTTTTCTTTTTCATTCGTAATCCGTTTTAGACACGTCTGTCATAAAAAAAGGCTTAGTAGTTTAAGGCTGTCGGGAATGATGCCTCTCAGGACCCCAACGTATACCCTTTCGACCTAAATATCCAAGGGATATTAAATGAAGAAAGACAAACCCCTTTTATGGTAATGTAATTGCTTTTAAGTAAAATATTCGATGGAGATCAGCGCACACGATCTTAGCTACGTTTAAACAAACTGATCAATGTCACAACAAGGCTACTCTCTAGACTCTTTATCGACGAGCGAAGAGAAACGAGGGACTTGGGGGCATAATGGACAAGTTTCAGGAAGCGGTACGATAGTCAGCAGGGGCATGTGCTGGTAGGCATCGCGGAAGACGTATCAGGGTTGGTGTCCGGATTGACACAAAGCGACCGAGGATCGTACGTAATTGTTACAAAGAGGCTTCTATCTCTGCGAGGTGATTTGCACAGACGGATTCCTATCCGAAGATGAAGAGATTGATATCACCTGGCTTTCGTGTCCACCGAGCGAGTCGTATGCGTCGTAGCAGAGCTGGCGTTCGGGTTGACACAAAACCATCGAATAAAGTAAGTCGTGCACAAACAAGATCACAGTGAAATATTATACTGTTTCGGTCGAAGATGGGGATTTAAAAAGATTGTTTTGATAAAGTCGTCTTTATGGTGGGCTGTGATTTTTCACAACATGAGATGGTTAGAACACGTCGAAAATCGTAAAATAAGTATAATATGTTCGAAAATGACGTAGTTCATCGTAGATCAGAAGATTTGCTGCGGGCAACGCCCCCGACGTATATTTCTTGCGACTTTCATTTTCAAGGGATATTCAATGAAGAAAGCGTTCCATAAAGCAGTCCTTGCAAGTACAATACACGCTTATTTATTGAAATATCAATTATTATATTTAATTAGACTGAATCGATATTGCAGGAAGTTGCAGTCCGTAAAGCAGTGGCATCAAGTAATAAACGCGCGTATTCTTTGAAATTAGCAATTCCAAAGCAGTGTCAGATTTGGTTTTTTCGAACAAAATTGTTGGCGCGAAATTTCACTGCGTGTTTTCGTCTCCATAGCACGCTTTATTTAGCATTATTAACTTGAAACAGTTGTTAATATTGCAGATTATAGTGTACTGTTTTAAGGCGTTGATTTTGTATGAATTCATGGATGCTGACATTGCATACGACAGTGATACCATTGATGAAGACTTGGAAGCAAGATTGTATGCTTCGGTTTATTTTGACAACGAAGAGAATGATTTAACCGAATCGAATACGTCTATATCAACAAATGGTCCGATATTAAGCCAGAGTGAATGTGATGTAAAAAACGCACATGATTTTGTTTTTAAAACACCACTTCCACCGGCACCAAATCAGTCCTTTTCGTGGAAGTTTCCTCCTGATGTCGAAGAACGAGTCACGTCGCTGTCATCACTTGCAGACGCTGTTTACCTCACACTCACAGGAGAATTACCACCTTCTGTAGCTGAAGCATCTCGCAGAATTTCGCTACAGAACGCATCATCCCGAAATTTTGATTCTGCGGAAATTGTGAATACTTCGTTTACCTCGAAAGAACCACGAATTCCGACTTCGAATACTGGTCACTCGCAGAATATTGTCTTCACCTTACCTGATAGCGATTCTGATTCCGATGACTCGTCTAAGGAACCGCCAGACTCAGAAAATAATGATTCCTCAGTCATGGATAATTCTGATATCATCCTTGGTGTGTCCAATTCTGAAAACTTCAGTTCCATGCTCCATAGTGATAGTGCTACAGTGATCGCTGAGATGCTCAAACACACCAGTTCCGATCCCTGCCAGTGGCATTTGGATCCCTTGGACAAGGCGCCTCCGTTCCGAAATGACCGATACTATGATGCCTCTCGGAATGCAGTATGTGGCATATGCTTCAAGAAGGGTCATTCTGATGCTGACTGCTCACGGGTACGTTCGAAATAATATCCACGGAACCACGCACGGTTTCGATTTTATCCGAAAAACTTTTTTTTTCCTAGTCCGGGCCAGTTTGCATTCTCTGCGGCCGTGAAGGACACATGAGCAATTATTGCGCCAACCAATACTGCTCAGCCTGCCTGAGACCTGGACACAGTTACTCTGAGTGTCCGCTGAAGTATCGCATGCGGTTTATAACATGCAGTCGGTGTCAGCAGATCGGCCACATGCGTGATGTAAGTCTGACCAAATTCAATGCCAATCTCTTCTACTAAAAGATAAACCGGCTTCATAGGGGTTTGCCATGCAGATTCTCGGGAATATTTTAATAGGTGGCCTGACTTGGGAATCTAACCCAGGTCCTTCATCAACAGAGCGAGGATTAGTGGTGTAGTTCACCGTGATTTTGTTTACAAATTTCCATGACTGGGGATGGGTGGGTTGACAAATCTTCTCTCCAAAAGAAGAGAACCGCCGTACGCAATTGCTGTTATTACCCTAGCGTCTTGTATAATTTTATCTCATTTCCAATCTGGATAAAGAATAATTGGTCGTCCATCATAGTCCATAATGCCACAAATTGTTGACCTACGTGACTGATTTTAATAATTTTTAAAGTCCTTATCCCTCCACATGCGAATTATAATTACCTAACTGGTGCTTAAGCGGCTGGAATAAGGTCTTTGGTAAGAGGAGCTTTTACTCAGAACTGAACTTAATTGGAATCACCAACTCCTTCACGTGTTCACGCCTTATCCACCCAACGAGTTCGGTCGGGTGTGATCTCTTCAACCCGAATAACCTGTTTTGGACAAAGGATCTTCACCCAAAACTCGAGTGCTCACGTTTGGCTTGCTTTAGAGATTCGTCACTCTTCGATAGACACACAGGGGACTGCGTCGTCGTTCTCGTGGTGAATTTCTCGCCACCGGTTGCGATTAAAAACGCACAATTTTCCATTTCGACTTAGCTTACTGCAGACTCTAGTTAGGATCAAGTAGCGTTGTCATTTCGTGTATCCTAATGTGCAGTTAGTGGGCGCTCTTATCACACCTACTCACTTTATTTAGTAGGCGGTGGGGTTAATCTGAATTCAGTTTGTTTTTATAAAAGGGTTGTAGGTGTTTTTGTGTCTGTCCTAGCCCATCTGAAAATTCTAATAATTGTGTAGCATTTTGGCTAATAAGACTTACTCACTACTTAAGTTAACACATTTTTTTTAGATTTGCAGTGAAATCTGGCGGCAGTACAAAGAAACGGTGAGTTTACTGACAAATACCCACTTAATTTACCCCTTTAATCAGTTTTATGGTCCCCATGTCTATCTGTGGAGATGGATTTGTTGCTCAAATATTCGCTGTAAAATTCCAAACAAGCAAAACTTCGACAAGAAGTCGCCAGCGTATATAGGAGGCACAGTAGACATGCATTTGCCAACGCTTCATCCAGTGATTTGTTCTGTTGTCTTAAAGTTTTCTTCGATTTTTTATCATTTTGTGACGACAATGAATATTCGTTATAATGAATGCACGGAATAGCGAGGTAAATGGTCAAAAAAGGCAAATTAAATCGTGGGTTTCTCAAGCGCGAAATTTCGGCCATTGAAAGACAGCTCTGTCGATAACGCACGCCAAGCTATAATAATAATAATATTTTCTACTAGAGAACACCCATGCACCTTTCTCCCAAATTATACGTTATCTAAATCCTTGTCATTTATTGGTCCGGGCTGTCCATTTTTACACACTTGTGTCCGCCTTACCTGGCGTTTTATACAACAATATTTCGCTTTACGTATTCGGGAGAAACGTTTGGATGTGTTTGGCAGATTGGGAGTAGTCGGTACCTGATTTCTGCGACTAATCTCCCAAGCGAGCTGGCTTTTGACCAGCTCTCCCCATGGGAGATGAAGCTCTTTAAGCCTCTCACCGGTTATAGCCGCGCCAAGCAAGAGTGTGGCGAATTAGCACAATGGGATCAATCTCCGACAGGCATTTTTTTTCCGCCAATCGGACACCAATCAAAGAGCAACGTGTAAAAATTTCCACCTCTACCACGTCCACAAAATCGCCACCTCAAATTACCGGAGGTTCTCTTGTCTCTAGCGTCTTTTCTTGTTATTCTTCAGACCAAGACCGGAAAACCGGTTATTCCTCGGGAGGGAGCACGTAGAAGTGTCGACAAGAGCTGTTGCAACTGCGGGCGTCGTGGCCACATCTCCGATGTGAGTTGGAATTGAACTCTAGAGGCTCTGTGTGGTGTCGGTAAATTTTGGGGGCTAGTTTGCCTCCCGGAAAAGGCAATATCCGCGCAGTTATTTCGAACGAGAAAACCTGCTTACTTAGCCTACCCGTCAACTTTCAGAGGGAGGGGGGTCTGTTTATTTGGTGAGCACGTCTTCGAAAAGTTACTATTCACTTTTCCTCGATTGATAAACCTAATTGATGGGGGCCCTGGTTGTATGTCGTCTCGTCTAGGACTGTCGGGATCGTCCCTTTCGTGGTATGTCATTGGTGCGCCGCGCAATCCGCATCTACGACAAGCGGAACGTCTACTCGGAGAACCGCGGCAGCCTCGTCGCCACGGACCGCCCGGTTCTGAAGCCGCCTCGCCGTTCGGAGGCCTCGTCGGGGCAGGGCAGTGGCGCGATGATGACCGGACGTCAGTCGGCGAATCTCTCCTTCCTGAAGAAGCGGGGTCGACAGAGTTGGCCGCTGGAGGAGCGAACTGCCTCCTCTGATCTGCCTCCGACGACGACGATGATGAACTGTCGGCGAGCGCAGAGGGAGGCGCGACAGGAAAAACTACTCGCGAAAGCGAACCGTCGCGTTGAACGGAAGCTGCAGCAGCAACTACAACAACAACAGACATCGTACTCTACTAGAGACCGCCAAGGTTTGTTCCCTTCAAACCTCCTCTGTGTTAGCTGTTTAACTATTTATCTCCTGATACCTATTTGAGATACTAGGCGTACTTTAGTCGTCGACCCACTATGGGAGTAACTAAAACCGGCCAGGCACGCAGCTTGGCTTTGTCTTTTGTGAGGCGTTCTCTAATTATAATTTCCATAACAACCCTCTATATTTATGAATATATCTAGCTTAACCCGGTTGGAGGGAAGTCCCTTTCTCATTTAAACCCTACGGAGTCTCAATATGATTCGACAAATATCCGCGTGTTAATTGTTGCGCAGACATATCACCATTTCTCACATTGGCTCTTAACCAGGTGTTAAACCAAATCTATCAAATTTTTGCAGAGGGCCTCTAGAGGATAAACCGGTTAGGTTTTACAGGTCGTGGAGTCCCCAGTGCCACCCGAAGAGGAGGTGGCCTAACTAGGGACTCGAGCGCGGCTCTCTCACCAATAGAGCTGTTATGGTTGCCGCTACACCATCGGGCCAGCTTCAGGAGGAATAAAGGTTTATATTCTTCGTTTTTCAGGTCGTCCGGACGAGTCTGGATCCTGCTTCTCGACACCCCTGTCGGATGGCAATGCCGGTGGACGTTTTGATGAGCCCCTGATTTTATCAATCGAATCTCCTTCACCCAGATGGCCCGAAGTGGGTGGGAGCAGTGGAACACCCTTCCGCTCCGCCCGAAAAAGACGCAACGACGATTTTGCCAACAGATCGCATCCCAATTTCTCGTAAGTCCTTTTGTTGAGGCGAAAAATTGCAGATTTGGGGGTTTTGCACGCTAGACCCGTCTCTGAAGATGTTTCCCGTGGGAAAAAATAGAGAGCGGGTGGGGCAGTTGACGTCCTCATAACTCGGCGCATCGAGGCAGTACGAATTGACATTAAACCGCACGGAGCTGCTAGGGGGGCCGTTGGGGGAGGTGGTGGGGTGCACCGAGATACCCAGAGTTTGCTGGCCCTGGGAACGACGCCACTTATGCAATGTACCGAATTCGGCCGGCGAGGCTGTAGCCGTCAGCAAAGTTTATGGGGCCGGTTTATCCTATAGCAGGAGATAGCCACGCTAATTTAGATTTTTCGAATTGAACGAGCCCCTCTAGCATTGACACTGTCGAGTGCGTCTCGCAATATCTGTGCGATAGAATATGAACCGCCTTCCTGGCCGTACTTATCTCCTCCGTCGCTCAGTATTCCGGGGTTCGAGGGTTTTCCTTCGCGTTTTCATCGGGACATTTACTTCCCGAACAACTACCACCCGCACCAGGTTAAGCCCATCCTCCCCCCCACCCCCACCTACCCAGCCCCTGTCAAGCGCTTTACCGCCGGGGTGTGGTCACCGCCGCTTCTTTGCTGCTTCTTTGAGCGTCGACTGTCGAGCGGAGACCAGGAGACAGGACTGTACCCGCGCCCAGAGACGCTACTCCTACCCGACACCACGCACGGTGCTATTTGGGGGGGGGGGGTGGCCACCGCTTGCCTAATTTCGTCTTCGCACGCTAGACCCGTCTCTGAAGATGTTTCCCGTGGGAAAAAATAGAGAGCGGGTGGGGCAGTTGACGTCCTCATAACTCGGCGCATCGAGGCAGTACGAATTGACATTAAACCGCACGGAGCTGCTAGAGGGGACCTTGGGGCGGCGGTGTCCACCGGAACACCCCGAGTCCAGTGGCCTTGGCATAAATTCGTTTCCGGTGGGGGCGGGCTTGCATAAATTACCAGTCGTTTAGGTTGCTTTTCTCCGCTACATCTCCGCTAAGATTTGACTGCACCCATTTGTTGTGCTCATCTAGCTTAAATTATCTTACCATCTTAGCCATGAATCTGAATATACTGTTTCAAATTTAAATACATGTTGAACTTGTTCTTTTGCCGAAACCATGGTCCATTCACGCCCGCCCAACAACTTCACTTCACCTCTAGACTTACCTCGCCCTTGTTCTCGGACGCTGTCGTCTTCAGCCGAGGCGGTGGAAAGAAGAGGAGGGCATCGCTACCGAACAACAAAAACAACAACAACAACAACTACTCTACACCGAAATCGTCCGCCTGGCGCCACATCGACGAGGATAGGAGGGGCGGTGTTGGCACTGCCCCCCACGACTTCCGGTAAGAGGCGTCTCGCGCTGATTGGAGACCACGGAATGCAGTCATCGACTCCTTCTTGATAGACGCTGCTACAGCGAGAGCACGATGATGTTGCCCAATCCATGGGGGCTAACCTGAACGAAATAAACCCGAATGGCATCATATGCAATTTGGGAAATGGAAACATTTTTTCCCATTTTTCATTCTAATTTGGTTTGATTCAACGTGCAAATGTGTCAGATAATGTTTCCGCACGCTGTTGGTTTAATTATGCCGACCATGGCGACAGCACTTATGTTGTGTGTATGTATGCCATGGCTTTCAGTTGTTTCGATAATCTACGTTAAAACCAACCGTTGTAATTCTATCTCACCCACCCACCCCCCGTTCCATTTAATTCTCGTAGATTCCCCACGTCAGGCAGTCGGCTCGAGAAGATAACCAGTCTGCCCAACATTTCGACACCCCCCAGCACTGCCCTCTGCCAAAGGAGCACTGGCAGCGGCGGAGGCGGCAGGCCCGTCGAAGAGGAGCTCTGGTACAAGACCATCGTCACTGCCTCCAAACGCATTGCATCCTGGAGGTTGCCGAAGCCGCGACGTCACGCCGACGCCCTGGTGGAACCCCGCAGGAGCAAGAGGCGGCAGAGCCAACGCTGTTTGGTCCGAGGGAAGGCGAAGTAGTAGTTGACAACCCCTCCCCCCTCCACCTAGAAGTTTTGTATTTGTGTCGCCGTCGAGCTGTTGCCTTTCTTCTAATAAATCTGAAAGTAAACTGGGAGCAGTGGAGAATGGTTTGTGTGTGGAGCAGAGCAGAGGCGTGTTGGGATCGGGAGTTGCATTGGAGCCTGTTAGCCAACCGACGAGCCCGAAGTGCGACCCTCGTCTCACCCGGGCGAAAAGATGTCCATGGGTGGTTTGCTTGGGGGTGCAGTAAACGAGCTCGCAAAATGATAATAATTGTAAGCAGTTCACGAGGATTTAAAGTTTCAGCATAAAACAAAACAGTATAACAAGTACTGGATATGAAAACGGTCTTTTAGTTCCTGCTTCACCTGCTCCGGTGAAACTAAAAATCGGGAAAAATAAGGAATGACCGATTGCGATATGCCGCCGTTCTACACACAGGCCAAAAAGATTTACACTTGGATAAACTTGAAAAGAGGAGGTTATGATTGGAGAGCTAGGCAGGCCACTAGATTATTTAAAAAGGACTATGAAGTTCTAAAAATGTGAGGTCAGGGAACAATATACAATAAGAGGATTTATATAGGTTTGGATAAAGGTTTTATGTGGTTTGAGATCGCTCCAAGTCTGCTGAACCAAGAAACAGATGCCACGAAATTAACCGAAGAGGCGCATATCATGTCGCCGTCGAAAATGTCAGCGGTCCAGCGTCGCTAACTGTGAAACGTTGCGTCGAAAAACAGGTTTATAAGTTCCCCGAATACCGGCGTAGAACACAGTCGAACCACTGCTTCTCCGCGCTTTCAGGATTTGACGCAGACACCACGCGCATCGCAAAATATCCGGAGACATTTTGGAGGCTCGAGGGTACATCATTAAAAAAAGGTCAACTTAGTCTCATTCACCGTGCATTTTTTGAAGAACATATTCCGAGTACGAATAGTTAGTGATGCTCAGTACTTATCTGAAAATAATATTATTTGGAAAATACAGGCTTTCGTTTTCTCAGTGGTGGAAACATGGTTTGAAAGCAATTCGGGCACCACAGTCAATTAAATGTATCAATCGTTCGATTATAAAATGTATTCGACCGCGAGCGTGGGTAGAACGGATGTTTTATTAATTTAATAATAATAATATTCGCTTTATTAAGGTCACGAGGACCAAAACTTTCAGCATTAAAATTTACAATAAACAAAAATGTGACAGGAAGTGACGATTAAACGTAGAAAATGCAGAATAAGTTAAGAAGAATAAAATAAGTAACATCGAGGTAAATTAGCAAGAAAGGCCAATTTAACCCGCGAAGTATAAAAAGTTTGGCAAACGGGAAATGGCGGCCATTGAAAGGCCCTATCCAAAACGCGCGCCACGTGTCAATTATGGATCGTTGACTCGTCTCCAAACGACCTCATTTTTAAATGTATTATTTATAACTGAAGCTGTGTTGTGTTCATTTTGTCATTCACTAATTGTAATAATCTGTCTTTATGCAACTAAATTTAGCCTTGAATAATGTTTTGCGTTTCTGAAACATTGTTCATTTCTGGTACACCAATTCAAAAATGTTTTGGGAACACAAAAAGTAATGGTTAAACAAAAAACATACGTAGAGAAGACCAACCAATCGCATAGAGCTGGAGGGTGGTGTCGTGGCGAGAAAATGGCGACATCGTGCTCTGATAAGCAGTTGTCCCCAAACGCTTTTAAGAGGTCGGATTTTCGGACTTGCTTAAAAGGCGCTATCATTTTGCTGCAAAGTACATTGAAAGACACCGCAAGCCGAAATTCAGCATCACAAATAGACTAAGAAGGGTATATTCTGGCACAAAATTGCGTAAAATTCGCAAGACGAACTAATGGATCAAGCATAGTACCCATTCTGACTGCTCGTAAAATCATGAGGGCTACCGTGCATCCGTGAACGATGCCGTGAAGTGTGCTGCCGCCTAATGGCCTCTTTATCCTCCCTTCCGATCATTATGATCGGAAAAAGGATCACATTTGGTCGTAAAACTTTCAGACAAATACCTCGACCACTTCAGAAGAGGCTTGAAGCGAAACAATAGCGGTTTGGGATCAGGAATAATAAGAAAAACGTTTTTTTAGGGTCTTAAGTACCGCGTCGTTAAGAATGGTTATTCAGAACAATAGAGAATACCGATTTCCAGGCGTCGGTATTTTCAATTTTGCTAACTGTGGGACGACTATGCTGGCCTGAGTACCTGAACACGACGATCTGCCAAAGTGTTCGACGTAACCATTTTAATCAGTGAATTTGGGGCACAAGGTACATCGCCTTATATTGGTTTTTGTTACTGAAAAAGCGAACCGTCTTGTCACACTTATGATTAAATAATGAGCTGGTAGTAGTAGTTGATAACATCATCCAATTTCATTTACTTTCGTCTCTTAACTGCAACAGACGGACATTATGAATAATGCATATATTTTTCCAAGAATTTTCAACACGATTGGACAATTTGGACAATGTGTCTAGACATCTAGAATACAAGATTGCACACAATCCATACAATGTTTTAACAAGCTTAAACACAACAAAGGCGTGCTATTTATGGTCGTAATCCGTTCAGAGAAACCCCTCCCACGATAATCGCGTTGGGACGTTTTACATTTTCCAAAATGGCTGCATGAAGCCAAAATAAATTCTTGCTTTTAAAGGGTTCTATACAATTGCCCCTTTTCACATTCAACTGCGACTGAAACGGTCAAATCACATAGCATGGACGTTTGGCAAAAAGTGTCGGGTTTCCGAGTTTTTTGAGAGTTGGTCAAAAATTTGCCAAAATCCTCGGTTGGAAAATTTATAAAACTAAGCAATTCGAGAAACAAAACCTTACAAAATCGACAAATGGTCTGAATTCGTATTATAGTCGGTGGTGTATTGGGATACGAAATGGGATTTTCTCACAACCTGTGGTCCCATGGCGTAGCGTTCAGCATCCTATATTTGTTCGTGAGTGACCCCTAGTTTGACACCAGGTCAGGCAACCAATGAAATGAACCGGGCGCAGTGGCGTGTGCCAGTAATCCGACGACTTTGTGGCGGTCAGACCAGACCACCACGGGTGGCGCTGGAGACGCCGTTCACTGTTAGCATATTCCCGAGCAATTCATGCCAGACTTCCTAGGAGGTGGTTTATCTTCTATCAGGAGATTTGGGTTTGTCGGATGGCAGAAAACGGTAGCTGAAATCGCCCAGGCGTGTCGGTGAAGTTTTGAAACAAACACAATTCATTAATGAGGTGACGATTATACATAGGAGCTTCTGGGTAAGTTAGCACCAATAAACGAAATAACAACGACGTAAATTAGCAAGAAAGGTAAGAAATTAGTTCATCGAAACATATTTATTTGTGCGAAAGCGTAAAGGTGACAATTGAAAGGTCGTAACCATAACGCGCGCCAATAAAAAATCCATGATAGCTGTTCCAGTGAATATTTATATGCCCTATAGCTACTACTCATAGCCGCTATATCAATTATGTTTCAATGGTTTTGAAAACGCAGGTCTCGAAAATGGATGCAAGCTGATTTTACATCCTATGATACTAGTAACCGTGGGTTGATTTTCGTAAAATACAGGCTTTGGCTCTCAATTGTTCGTGGTTGAATGAAAGTTTGAACGAAACTCCAAACTATGCGAAAAGCTTCAACTAGTAGGAAAATTGAAATTTTCCCAGCCAGGATGATAAAAATGTCAGTCTGACCATTTCTAATCTTTATCAGTTGTAATTTACCAGTTATGCATATGAAACCAGCTCGTCCAATCAAAAATCGGCTCACGCGATTGAAGTAGAGTGCACACCATCCCAGCCAATGAATTTCGTTTGTCACTTGAACCAGTAAGAAATGTGCCGACAGGACATTGCTAACCATTTATTTGAGGAGCAGAAGGACGTGACAGTCGTCAATGGCGTCTCTTAAAATTCAGTGAGTTATTTTACTTAAACGCGTCTTTGGCCTTTAGGGGTACATTAAGTCGATTCATAATCGAAGAGAATTAATTTAATACTTGAAATAATCCATTTTAATAGTTTTTTTGCATGAAAATTCTCGAGTGTGTGGATGGTGACTGATATATATTTTAATGCAAGGTAGTAAGCACAATTATTCATGATCTTTAGATGGAAATCGCAAACAAATCGTGTGTTTAAACGGTCATTATAAACACCATTGCTTAAAATTGCAATTATTGTCGCAGTTACTCGCGCTTCCAGATGTCAGAATACCACTGCACCAGTAATTCAATCGATAAATGATCAGCAGGTGCACTTGTAACCACGATGGACGCCGTTGCCTAGGTAACACCCAGGAGATTTTTTGAGGTCAAATTTTATTTTTGGGGATTTGGCAAGTGCTTGGATGGTTCGTGATCTCCGGAACGAATTAGGCCCGCGTCTCATGCGCGGTTCGCAAAGACAAAAAAGTTGTTTTGAATTTCCGAGGCCCCCGAGACTCGATGAGGAAAGTCCGGTTTTCACAGTCAAAATAGCGAATTAGTAGAAACGACTCCACCCACTTTGACCCTTTTGTGGGAGTCTGTGGTGTTGCGCTAGAATTCAACGCGAGTCGTGGTAACCTGTTGAGGATTTTCGAATTCCAAAATATTTATCTCAAAAATACACAACCTTATCGACGCTAAAATTGATTGGTGAACACAAACTAGCCACCGTTTTTTATTGCTTATCAAGCAGGGAACCAAAACATTGTTTTATCAACCCCTTTCCCACCAAGAATGGAACATTTCGACGCCCTGTGTGCGGCAAAATGTTTTTGTGTTTGACGTGCTGCGTCAATCCAAATAGACAAACCAAATCTATATCTCCTTCGTGGTTGTCACGCGAAAGGGAGCATTTCCGCGTCGTTAAACATTGTTGTGACGCCTACAAGTGAACAATATTTTCCCCAAGAAATGCAGTAGTTTGTTGCCTTACCATGAAACCAACTGTTTGAATGCCACCAAATTTCCCGCCCTCCCATCTATTTCCCGAGTAACGCTGTTAGCGCCAAATATTTAAAAACTAACATATTTGTTATTGTTTCAATTGATGAATGGGTGATTCGGGAATCAAGAGTAGCCATCACGCCAAGCACCGGTTTATATATTTCCGCGAAACAATTGCATGCGATTTCAATTGACGAAAGTGGGAAAGAAGAAATAACAGAATACAGGTCGTAAAACCTCGTCGCAGTAACTCGATATTTACTTTATTTATTCGTCTTGAGTTTCTCGAGTGAAGCTATTTGACCTTGGGTGTTCGTGGAAAGGGGTTTTACTTCGTTGAGCGGTTTGGTTGCTCAAGGCCGAGGTCTACGGCAATCATGCATCAGAAATCGAACGGCCTTGAATGCCACTTACCGGAATAGACATGTCCCTGGGTGTAGACACGCCAATTTTTATTGGCTACATTTCCTCGGGTTTTCGGTCACAGCAGGCTAGAAAACGGGTTTAGAAACATCTTCATAAATGGTTCTGTTGGTTATTTTTAACTTTTTTTCAAATTATTTCCGTCATCTCAATAAGATATAAAAATGAGGTTTTTTATCCTTTAACATCCGCTCCGGTGAACCAGATATGTGACACAAAGGAAATTTAAGAGTCATGAAAATAATTTCAATAAATAATTGAATTTTGTTGTTATTTTAAAAAAAATATGTAGAGATTTTGTGATTGCGTAATCACGGCATTGAAGACGGGTTATTTGCCATTTAAGCGCTAATGAATAAATTAAATGTTTCTTCAAAATGTTTGTAAGCACTATTACCTCCTTCTAAATTATTTATCCACGAGAATTGTGGGGAAAGTTTGTTTTTCGTTAGACAGCCGTTCTCCATCTCTCCCGCCCTCAACTAGGAATTGGTTGCGGGGAGGAACGTAAATCAATAAATCCCATCTGTTTGTAAAGATGGGGCTTTAAAAATACCATTGATAACATTCGAGTCTATCTTTTAATCCTACGCTTTAGGGCTACTGCCCAACACTTCCTTGTTACCAAACATTTCCGGAAAATAATGGAGGCAATATGTGCAGTGCGAGTGGTTTGATTAGATATTCTGAGACGGTTAGTTCAAACTTGTCGGGGGGAGATACACGGTTATTGGAATGGAGTAGACGTCGAATAAATCGAAACCATCCGTAATATGTTTACAAAGAATTGAAGCCGAAAACATGGAGGAAATGATCGCTCCGGTGGTAATAATAATCTGATTAAAGATATCGGTTTACAATATCAGATGCTGGAGATTGCCAATTTGGCTAAAATGTCCTCACATTGGTCTAGGCGTGAGCGGGTAGGCTCCAATTGAAATAAACCTGCAAAATTGATAAATTTAAAACTGGCTAGTCTGTCATGGTTGCCGGTGAACATGCGATCAATGTCTCTCGAGACGTAAAGTTCAGAATTATTATAAAACTCAAAACGAATACAATGCGATAACATGGCCAGCCGAACCATGGTTCTTTACCAAAACTGTCGATCTCTCTTCGATTTCGTGGCTACCCAACGTGCCGTAAATCTATAATTTCCAGTGTCTTTGGGCATAAAACTCAACAAAATTGATGTCTCCTATGGCTTTGCACGAATCAAAACCTTGAGTTTTCAATAGATTTCGACATAAAACGACTGCTACCACTACTACAACAGCATCTACTACTACTAATACCAGTACTGCTACTACTACCACCACTAATACTACTGCTGCGTCTACTACTAATGCTAAGTGAACCTTAACAACCTAAAATGTTAGCAAATAAATGTTCAGATGGGCATGCTGCTTGATACACTGCTGAACAGTTTTGGTCCTCGTGACCTCAATAAAGCCACAGCCACACCAACTTGTAGGTACGGAGAGTATATGGATGAACCGTATTTTCGAAGGCAAGCATTTCAGTTCCAAGGAATCTACGCTCTCATCGTCTTCTGCTGGAGGAATAGCAGGATTGTGGATGTCGTGCTGTTTACTAAAATAGTGTGAAGAGTCGAGTCGATATGTAGCGCAATTCGGCGTCCGAGCCCCAAGCCATCGTTTTACCGAGGGGCTGACACCTCATCAGTTTATTGGCAATTTCTTTAATATTTATGTTAAATGTGGGTGCGATTGTAGTCAATTACTTGCTGCCAATGGAATTGCTATATTGAGGCCTACGAGACTCAAAACAATCAGCTTTAGAATTGGACACGAACAAAGGAGAAAAAGGAATTGGTTCAGAATACGTCAAATGCGTTTAAAAACGCCTAATTCCTTGGTTGTGTCTGCTCTATTGTTTTCTATTTTTATATTTGTAAACCTTTGTGCATTGATGAAGATTTCTAAAATTTTTAAAAGAAATAAGAACTCAGTAAATTAGAACGAAAGGCAAATAATAAAACCCTCGGAGTGAATTAAGTCAGAGAAACGCGGAAAGGCGCCACAAAAAGCCAAATATTATTAAAACTTACAAAAGGACAAACGGAGTTTGTAATGCCATCGTTTGACGCATGACTGAGAAACGCAAAATCTTTCCCCTACGCGAGAGCCCAAACCGCTAGGCAAAAAATCTTTGCTGTTTTAAAACGTCAAACAGCTGTCAAATCAAATTTGTGGATGCTTACCTGAAGAGTCTTGGCGTCGTCGTCCCCAGGAGTGGCACCCGAAACACCAGCAACAACGGGTATCATCCCCGCCAGTCACCAGTTACTCGGAGTCGAACTCGGGCCCAGTGTCGGTGATTCGGGCGAGAACCGGTGTTTCTACAAAAGTCTTTTATAAACTACTAAGATCGTAGTGGCGTGCGCTTGTAATCTAGCAACCTGGAGGCCGGGTGGCGGAAACTGTCTCGCGAGCGTTATGGACAAGGCCTTCTATGGCCGCCATTACCTCGTTCTTATTTCCTCCATTCCTGTTAAACATTAAAATGCTGAAAGTTCTGGTCTTTGTGACCTTAATAAAGCGTAAAAATGATGATTATTATTATTAAGATGACACCAGGAGAGAATAAGAACAGACAGACTCTTTAAAACAATAAATGGCTTCATCCATTGACTCCTTCTGTCATCGTCTTTTAAGCGACTTTGAAAAGGTGAACATTTAAAAAGTGGTAATAGGTCAAGAGAAATTGTGCAGAATTATGTCATGTTAACATAAACATGAAAAATAGCACGGCCGAATCTCGTGGCTACATGCACATTACAATCACTTAAGTCCCCAACGGCGATCCAGGTGTTGGTCGAACAAGAAATTCATTTCGACCATTGCATTCGGACTTGATGGCTACCCAGGCTGCATGGATCAGTCTACACATTCCTTGAGAAGGGGAGATTCGTTCAAAGTGTGAGGCCACGGTTATGCGTACCGACTTGAACTCACCTTTGAAGCGGTCTTCCGGGGTGCAGCCGCAGTCGGGGCCACAGGGGGAGTGTGTGGAGCCCGGTGGGGAGCTCTGGAAGACGAGGGAAATTGTCACGAGAGTGGGGTAGTGACAGAAGAAGCCCAGACCAGAGGAACTACTCCTCCATCGATCCCGATGTTACCGAGGGTCAGGTGTGTTGTTGTTGTTGTTCTTGCAGGTGCTGTCGACCATGGCTGCCGTCAAACGTCTGTCCACTGATGATGATCCTGATTCTGCTGACGGCTCCACCGACACTCATCCACGCTAAAAGACTCTCCCCGCCCTACAATCTCGCCGAGCAGATGCTCGACGTTGCGGACCTCGACGTGAACGCCCTAGAAGACCTGAGCCCCCGTGAGCAGTGCTACGAGACGCTAGATGCCCTGCGTGACGATTGCAACCAGACGTGTATGGACCAGAAGTTGACTCGGGCTGACCGATCGTCGTGTCTCCAGAAGTGTTGGAGTGGCTGGAAGTACGGCCGACTGGCGTGTCGTCTCAAGTTCTAGTGGGAAGATGTGGGGAGGACATATTGGCAATAAATGCAATACCCGTCTGTTGATTCGCGTTCATGATACAATAAATGCTGTTGTGTGTGTCTCTGTCGATGCGTAATTGAATTGATTTTTATGAATCATTGATTACCAAGGTTATAAATCGATATTATCGTTGCAAAAATATAAATTTCATTGTAACGGTGGTGCCAAGCAATTTGAAAATAAACCACATGAAATTTACAAATCACAGGAAAGGTTCGAGAAACCTGTTTGTGAAACTGAAAAGAACAGAAATATTATATATACCAACCAAGGGCGATTAATTAGACGTCACGGGTGCTTTTATGTAGTCAATATTCGTTTCATGTACCCATATTGTCAGATCAACTGCCCAAGTTGCCAATTTGCAGCCAACAGACCCTAAATGTGCTCAAACATTGCGGCTGAATCCAATTACAGACGACCATTTAAAATAGCGAAAGCAACTAAGTTGATAATTGGTTTCCGGCAGAGAGAGAAAAAACAACGGCCATCGTGTTCTAAAACAATAAACAAATCATCGCGTTTGTAATAACTTCGCACTTGGTGTGGGTTCATCAGTGTTTTGGAGACCTGGGGGTCAGTTTGAAGGTATTGTATGACCCGAGCATTAAAAATTTGACCTCGGGTCGACTGAAGGCCAATGCTATTTCAAGTAAATAGACATCATGTAACATTACTTCATATCATTCGGCACATGATTGTTCACCCGAACCATTCTTCTTATAAATTACTAAATTAGTCGAATTTGTTTAGCATAGTCCAATTGTACCAAGGTTTGGTAAACCATCAAACGCAATTGTCAGATGGATTTGGTACGTAGCCAACAAGTAAATGCAGTTAAAAAAGCACAGCTTTACCCATCTTTTAAGTCGTGTGGTAAATGCCTGAAGGTCACATCAGCAAGCTTTTAAAATTCATTTGATTAGACCACTTCCATCGGGGAAATGGACGATTGAGGTCGTTTTTTTAAGAATTCAGCCCAAACCAAAGCGTTGAGCATGTGGATTATTGCATGGCTGGTAAAAATTTCGAGTCTTGTTCAGCCTCTAGAACTGTTGAAAGCAAAGCCCACTTAAGACATTGTCGTCTGAATGAGTTCAAAAAGCAATTAACGTGGCGGAGAAGACGACAATGCCGAGCGTGAACTGTTTAGATTGGCCCCTATAACTGTTTGGGAATCGTGCCAAAGATGTTTCCTGAATTAAGTACGGTGAGATTGATTTTTTATTCCGAACCCTTTGACGTGTACAGTCCAAATCACGCACCAAATTCCGCAGAGTGCGGCCTTGAAGCGTTAGATCCATTTGACTACTGCTTTCGAGCACAATGCAAGCTTGGCTTTATTCAAAAGTGAAATAAACCGTTGGGGACATATGTGGTGGCCGTCATTGGCCACTAAATGTTTTCCAGACAGACCGATCTCTCTATCCAGCTTTATTGAGTGCCTACTTTAATGCTGGAAGTTAGGTTCTGTAGCATACAAGTTTGTTACAAATATACCGTTTTCATACACCTTCGAAACCGTTGGCATCGGTGAACATAAAGTTCAATAAAGATGTGCTCAAAGATACAGCAGCAACGGACGCGTACATGAAATGATGTGATTGGTCAAATTGCCAGCTCGGTCATGTCCGAGGTGTCTACAGAATCGCGTTCGGTTTAATGTTTTAGGAAAGATTAATCAAGATCGGAAAACCCTTCCCTTCGAAATAGATTACATTGTAGATTGTTTAAAAATCCAGCTTTCCCCGTTAGACCCGAAATTTTATTTTACGGGTTATGTACGGAAACGCTGATTAATCTGATTGTGCTGGAAACCGGAAGTGTCGCAAACGGCGGGAAATTTACGCATTCGAATTGGCTGTCGTCGTGGCGAGTCGGAGAGCTTGGACGGGAGAGAGCGGATCGCCTTTCTGGCCGATACTGGACTGGCCGATTTGACAATTGCAAATTCTTTATACGAAAACATGCGGTTTAGACCTTTTGAGCGAGTTTTTTGTTATAATTATTCGTATTTTTATTCACCTCCGCGTCTTCCGATCGCTTCTCGTTCTGGTCGTAAAAACCCCCAAAAACCGCCGTCTCCAAACGCGCCTCTCTTGGCCGAGGGCATCTACTGTAACAATTGTATTATTCTGTCATATAAACAACTAAAAATGCCTTTTTAACTTTTTATTTAACATTTAATTAAAAAAAGAACGTCCTCCAAAATGCTCAAACGTGTTTCTGTAGGGTGAGAAGTTGTACCACGTGTTACACACCAAAGATGTGTAAAGCCCTTCAGGCAACTTTGAAAACTAATTGTATACGCTGGCACCCCCAAACGACTTTAATAATTTATAGCGTCCAGTGAGGAAAACAAAAGACATTTCCAAAGCAAGAAGGCCGGATTTTCTTTTCGAAAATAAACAGGTGAATAATTCAATTGCCTACGCTCGACTGCACCGTGAAGTGTATTTGGACATTCAGAAATTTTGTTTCTTTTGCGATAAAAAAAACTTTTTTTAAATTATTTTTCAGAAACATCACCGGTTGAGGGGATGAAGAAAAGGCCGGCTGCCGCTGATTCTCAGCTCAAACTCGACTAAACTCCTTGGTGGATGCCTCTATCATTCCCCAATCCTACCCGAAATTTCAATCATCGGTGGGCTGTTTAAAATAAAATCGATTCTAGTGGCTTGTCTATGCACTCCATCCAAGACAACCATTTCTCTTATGCTTACCTCTTTGCCTCTCGTATATTAGATAATTCCCCCTCCCCCACCGATCCGATCCGATCTATTCCCAGCGGTCTCAAGGAAAAATTCTTCGACCAATGCGAAGGCCGCGTCTTTTAATTCCCACCAGAATGGCTGTCTTCCTCAGTTGGGTAATTCTTTATATGTAGCGAACTGTAGTTTCACCAGAAGAGGTGAAGCGAGAACCCCGAGACGGTTCTCATAAGATGGATTGTTACTTATGTTTGAAGCTGACTATAGTTGATCCCTGTGACCTGAATATTGGGATTACCATTATTATTCCTACTTGTTTATGTCATGTCGATTCGGTTTACACAAATATGCGACCCTCCTGGGGTTCACCAAAACCAAGACTCGATTACAATGGAATTTGTATTACGGATATATATATATATATATACATATATAGTCGCATATCATCTGTTTATAAGTATTTCATAATCTGTATACACCAGAACAAGATTTGGGATGTCGTTATGCAATTCAACGTGAATTTTGTTCGTTTACTACAGTTGAACTCATTGAAATTGAAAATATTGAGGAGTAAACGCGGCCCTGGATGGACACTCATTACATTTGAATTGATGCACTGAAACAAGGGAAGATATTAATAACAAACGCCCACATATCAGCCTGGACAATTACCTCAGATGCATTTTTATACATTAAGTTTCGTCTGTGGGGCCCGTCCGTCTATTTTTCTGGACTTAATTTCTTTCCTGTTGCCCGAAGTCGTTAGCCTTTAAATATACGGCACCACTTGTTTAACTGATTACCTCCCCGCGCTTGTCATTTTCAAACATAGAGAGGATAATAATGATTTCCCTTAAGCTGGAAGCATTCCTCATTCAGGGGCAAATCCATTCACCCCAAGCTGTAAACCGATAACACCGGCCAAGTGGACCGCTTCGCACTGAAGTCCGCCGGTTGAAAAATGGATTTCGGTCATTAAAGCAGATCCCGGACAACATCTTTATAGTAATTGAATTGGCCAGCTTCTTAGGTCAGCGGGGATGTGACGGGATAGGAGGCTGCATGACCTTGATTTTAACCAGTCTGATTTCCACATGTGGCCCCTGTGTCGTTGGTGAAGTGTTGGAAGATGTAGAGCCACAACCTCCACCCGTTAAATATTCCCAAGAGTTTTAGAGAATCAAATCTGTGGAATCATCTTTTCATCTTTTCTTTGGAGAACAAAGGTCACCATCACCGAAAACGATCGTATCAAAAAAGGTAGGTCCTTTAAACCCGGTTTGTGGCCAAAGACTTGAAGAAAACACCAGACATTTGAGCCAAAACAAACCGATATAGATATCGGCCCATGGAGGGTGGGGGAATAGATAGGGCGGAATATTCGCAGCTGATAAACCTCAGGCTTATTTATAACCATCTCTTCGAGAGAGGGTCGCGACCTGTCAAAATATTCCCGAGAAACCTCATAGAAAACCCGAAATTGAGGCGGTTCATCTTCTGGTACGCGATAACCGCATTAATTTGGATTCAGGTCTCTTGGACACATTCCCACGGTCAGTCTTATCTTACTTTAGGTACGCATATAGAAGGCAACCAATCGCTACCTCAAACACTAATATCCGTGTTTCTAGTCCTCCGAGAGAGTGGATGTTTCTAAGAATAATCTTGGACCATTGCAGATGTGGCGGAGTCCCCAGTGCCACCCAAAGGCTAGGTTGGAGGTGGTCGCGGCTACACGTGGGCGAAGTGGAGCTGGTTAACATGCATTGCCACCAGACTGCTGCATTTACCAGCGCACACCGCTAATCCCAGCGAAGTGGTAGTGATTCACCGATCGCATTTGACTAATCCAATTAGGCGTCCAGTTGAATCTTAATTTTACTAATAGGAAGAATAAAAATAATGAAATTGCGTGAAATAGTTCAAATACGTGTAAATAGTGAAATTAGGGGTCAAAACTGCCAGAATTTGATTTTATATTTTATGTATTAATGCTGCTCCATAATATGATAGACACCCATGGACAGTTGGCGTCTCTGGGAGATTTGAATAACAACAAAACATATCATTTTTAGCGAATGAACAGATTAGAAATCTGTGGTTTACAATCGGCCATTTTATGTATCTTGTGTCTGTTTGCCACGCCTTTCAAATAAAAACCAGATAACAACAACAGCCAGTGGTTGTTACTCAAACGTATTAAGTAGTATTTGTTTTAACCTAGAAATTTAGTCGCACTGTTCAATACCGGATTTCGTGATAGTTAATCCATGCAGTCTCGACGCTAGTTCCGACTAGGGTCGATTCGATACCAACAAGAACGGCGTCTATTCCGCCGTTTCAAACTGTAAACAAAAGTGCAATCACAACGAGCATGAATTTCTTGTTCGACCAACACCTGGATCGCCGTTGGGCACTTAATGGATTGTAATGTGCTTGTAGCCACGAGATTCGGCCTACATTTACAATTCATAAATATGGCAGCCTCCTTGGTGTGTTGTTGCGCACCAAGCAACCCCTATGCACATTTTAACAAACCGCCCACTGTCGTAAGTGTACAATTGTCAGTTTGTTAGAAATAAGAAAACGAGCGCGATATGGATTTGACTTCTGCAAGGCCGCCATTTTGCGAGCGGCAGCCCAAAAAGATGACGTAAGTCAAACTTGCTACGATCCTTCGGTTACATGCAAGCAACACCAAAATCACCGCTATGCACGACAAAGATCTTCTTAGAGATTCCACGATGAGGTCGTTCTTTTCAATCAGTATGATCCAGGATATCCTCCTCGCACTGATTAAAAGCCCGGCGACACCGACGAGGTTACCCAAATTAGTGGGCAGTTGCTTTCTCACATTGACGGTTCTTTCTTAATTTCTTTAAAGTTATAAGTATTGTAAACTTCCCTTAATATTTTCCAATTTCTTCACACTAGCTAGTTGTTTAAACGAGCCTTTCCCGTATGCAACAAAACGGATCATATTGTTTCAATACAACCAATAGACTCACGACACCTAGTGCTTGATTGAGAAAAATGCGGATTCTAATTCGGTTTTTCTACTTCAATAGACCATAAGGACATATTATATTTTTTAATGTTTTCCAATCATTACTTCTAGAACCGTTTCTGTATTCTATTAAATTTTGTAACAATTTAAAATTGGCCCACGGTAGCGAAAAAAAAATTATTATTCACCGGACTAACTCTCCTTGGTTTGGTGCATGACATCCCCAAATGTCACGCATCCGTTTTCTTATTCGTTCGCGCAATTAGTCACGCTTGC
Source organism: Proteocephalus fallax (assembly GCA_028672205.1). Classification (NCBI taxonomy): domain Eukaryota; kingdom Metazoa; phylum Platyhelminthes; class Cestoda; order Proteocephalidea; family Proteocephalidae; genus Proteocephalus; species Proteocephalus fallax. The sequence goes on from JAPUBX010003978.1 coordinate 479,676, forward strand.
TTCTGATTGGTTTCTGTACAATCGACTCTGGGCAATTTTGAGCTACTGTTTTTATTGGTTCCGTAAAGGAAGACAAATTTCCTTAAACTTTAGTTTTAGATGTTGTTGTGGTTCTGTGAGGGCTACAACTTTGTACCATGACAAGAACTCCGAGAGTCCACGTTTGGCTTTTACGACCATTCCCTCGCTATTAGCCAGCCCCCAGACGTCGGTCCACGCGACAACGAACCTGCTGGATGTCTGATGGTGTAATTCGAAAAAAAGAAGTATGAATGCAACAAAGCGGTCGGGGCGGTGGCCCAATTCGTGCGTGTGTCATGCGAATACGAATGAGATTGAGGTTACAAAATAGACACGTCTATCGCTCGCGGAAGTAGACACACACAGGCCGACAGAAATTGAGAGAGAGCGCGCGCGCGCGATTTGACCGGAAGGTGACGATAAAAAGCACTTTGGGTGCCAGTAAAAAGCAATGAGGGTTGCGATGTGGGCGAATAGAAGGGAGGGTCGAGGGGACAATGAAATGCTCTGTTGACGTCCACCGGAGCGACAAATAAATAAATATACATATGCGGACACGATTAATTGAGACACTACAGAGAGAGAGAGAGAGGTCACAGGGGGGAGGGGTGGATGAGGAGAGCCGGTGGATGTGGTTCATTCGTAAGCGTCGTAGGGGTACACCGAAACGGGTTGGTAGGTGGAGGAATTTGCGGTTGGGCCATGGCGGTGATTGAAGCCATAGGCCCCGTTGTCACCCTTTGCTCGCGATTGACCTGAAATTGGCAACACAAAATCGGTCATCCGTACGGGCGCAGAGGGGTGGGGTGGGGGCTGAGGGATGGGGGAGCAGGGTGGGGTGGATGGATGGAGCAGCTCGCAAAATGCGCCAGTGAGTAAGTGTGCAAGAGCCAAACGGATAGATAACGCACAACTAAACCGGGCAACTGCACCGCCTACTATCAACCACCAGTAGTGCAACCACCACCACCAGCACCCAACACAGGCGGCATTAAGAGTTAGAGCGGCGGTGGAGGTGATTAGGTGTAGGGCACACGTGTGTCGACTTGGTCGAATGCGTCATTAGGCGAAATGAGTGTGGAATGAAGGTCAGCATTGGCACGAATTGGGTTGGTGAAACCCTGGTCGCGAGAGCGCGCACACACACACACACACCAAGCAACCATTCTCACGCACACGGTGAAACCACACGGCAATTTGGTGGTGGTGGTGCACAGTTAGTCAAATATGAAAACAGCATTCCTGGCTGCAATGTGGTGATTTGTTTGTTAACAGGCGTCTAGTGGTTAGGCAAAATCGGTGGGCCGAATATCCTTGATGGTTGCATGGCCATCAAGAGGCAAACAAAGGGTAAAAGCGGGAAGAGGGGGGGCTGTGAAATCGGATCGCCACACACACACACTCGCACCCGCACCGAGGGAAGGAGGGATCGTTGAAGCTACCTAAGCATCGGGGCTGAGGGCTGAATAACCGCTTCCTAGAATTCGCGGTTTCGGGGAGAGAGGGTAAAGAGAGCCCAATTAGAGTTATGATAATAATGATAATGATGATAATAATAATAGGAGAAATGATAGAGCGAGTGTCCAAAGATCGGCTAACGAGGCGCGAGGCATTGCGGAAGAGGCTATTTGGAGTGCCAACCACGAGCGCACACCCACCCCCCACACACACCAAGACCCAATTGGTCATCTATCGCGCCACAGACAGCCGAGGCCGCGTTCCAGCCTCTAACAACCCGATGCGCGTCTTCGGGGCAGCGTCGAGCAAACGCCCAACTGCTGCCATCACAACCACACAACTGCACAGTGAACGCAACTAAAGCCAACTCACTCGATTTCGCTTTCCCAGATCGCCGTTTCCTGGAAGAAAAGAAAGAACATATGTGAGAGGAAAAAGAGAACAATAATAATAATGGTACTCGATTTATTGCGGTCATGAGAACAAAAACATGCAACAGGTGGGGTGTCCATCAAAGTGAATTGAGTAGAGTCAAGTGGTTGGACTCGTTTAACCGATAAGCTGGGCTTTGGACAATCGCGCGCGCGAAACGAGAGTTGCTAAGTTGCCAACAGAGGGCACACAAAGCGTTGCCCATTTCGGCAAACATTCATGCAATCACTGTGTGCGGTAAATGCCTAAAGGCAACACCTATACGCCCGCCATCAACAGTGATTTAAGTGATCGAGGTATTTCGATAGTTCACTTTTTAGGGACTCGACCGGAATAAACCCGTCTTGAGTTAATTGATAAAACATTTCGAGTCCTGTTCAGCCTCTAGAACTGTTGAAGACGACAAAGCCCACTTACAGCATTGTCATCTGCATGAGTGCAAAAAACAATTAACGCTGCGGAGAAGACGACAAAGCCGCGCGCGAACTGTTTTGATTGTCCCCGGTAACTGTTTAGACATCGTGTTTTAATCACGAACCCTTTAAGGAGTGTCACGCGACACACCACACACCAAATTCCGTAGACGTGCAGCTTGAAGCGTGAAATTCATTTGATACCGCTTGAATCACATTCCAAGGCTTAGTAACACCTCGCATCAAATACCATTATTATAAGGGGCCAGAAACAAGGCTGTGTTATTACGATGCTACATAAACAACACTAAGGTGATGGAGATTCGAGTAGACGGTGGGTGGGTGGGTGGTGAACCTCCCTACAGCCATCGCAACGCCCCGTTTTTAACCAACCGCGGCGCATCGGGACAGAGCTACAACCAGGTTGCCACTGACTACCACCTATATGTGTACACACACACACACAGGCGCAATCCTACTCAATCTCCCATGTGATTGCTGTTCACACGGAGGCATTTGGTGAAACGCCTTGATTGCTCATAGAACAGTTCCCATGGCTTACTCATACACACAAACAGAGGCAGCGCGAAGATGTTTGGCAAATTGGGAAATTTAAAGACATGTTACACTTCTTCAGGACTTACCTCTGGCTAATATCGTCAGCATCGCCCTGAGCCGGTCTCATGTAGAATCCGTGATATGAGATGTAGTCGCTTGAGGACAGAAACAAAATAAACACCTGTTAATGGGGCATCCACCAAACGGCAGCATCTGACTCTCTCAGATGAAGTTCACCAGGAGATTGGGGGAGGGGTTAATGTGGGAGTCGTCAGAAAGTTTCCTTTTAGAATACAACCCGTTGTTATCTGGTTTTCGCTAAGGATTAAAGAGTTGTTAGAGCCTCGGTGTGACGCTGAGTGGTTCCTTTCGTCGACTTGTCCCGAGAACTTTGTTGGTGTTCAAGAGCGGGCCGCAAGGAAAACCTACTCCATTTCAAAACATTCGGGACACAGCTCAAATCAGCAGATTAGTACGACCAGCAACATCGATTTAGGGCAGTTTGTAAACCCGGAAAGCAGACGCGGAGTCGCTGGGTTTCCCGCGAATCAGAAGGAGGAAGGAAGGGAGGAGGAGGCGACAAATAAAAGGCGCACTGAAAATTCGCCGGCCTGGGCGATTACTCAAACGCCGCACACAGACCTCCAGTTGCTAGACTGCTAGATCGCCTGTCCTTCTCTGGCATGGCATATTCCCGCGAAATTACGAGAAAACAACACCTTGGGCAAACTATGGGGAGGGGTTATTGAGGTTCCATTGGTAAATTTTACAAAATGTTAGGACCGGAAAGCGTGAACGTGTCAAAGGTTGGCCGATCGAGACAATTATTAGCAAGTTAAGCTTTTGTTTTTAGAGTAAATCCGGTTTTGCCGCGGTTGACAATCTGGCAGCTTCACTGCACTACAGCTGCATTGTTACTGATTCGTTTTTCCGGGGGTGTACTTACGTGTTCCTTTCCCACTGTCGCATCGTGAAACTACAAATGGTAGCATACAGAGGGGCATACACAGGCGACCAAGAATATAAGACGCAGGCGATTTCCCGGAAACAAACAACATCCACACAATGAGCGCTCGAATACGAGCCTGGGTTTTTTGTTGTTTCTGCTGTTTTTCAGAGTCCAAAATGGTCCAAACTGAAGTCCCGACAACCCATGCCAGAGCTTGAACACCCGAACGCGGGCGAATAGCCCAAAATTGAAAGGAGGGGGTGGTGGGAGTTAAGGGGGCGGCAGAAATGGCTAGAGGTGTGCAGAGAACTTACGGTTCCTCGTAGTCGGGGCTATATTTCTCTGTCTTGCGGTAGAGGTTGATCAACTTGACGCAGAAGATGAGGCCAGGAATGAAGAGAACCAGACAGGTGCCAAGGCCAACCCAGAATCCGTTCTAAAAGGCACAATCGAAAATAAATAAATAAATAAATACGTCTTGTCGTGGGGCCGATGGCGGTGGGCTCACGAATACTCATCAAGTCGGTCTACCAAGAGTGACCCTTTGGCATATCTTTATAGGTATCCTATTCTATGGCCGTGTCTCCATGCTGACGCCGGTAAACTCGGTTGGTGAAGATAGCTGGCGACTGGAGGGTTTTATTCAGAAGTATATCGCCCAGGAGGAGAAAGAGGAGGTATCGGGGCCGTGAACGCAAACTTTAGTGAGCAGTTTTAGGCAGCTCGCAGTAGACGGAGTCTGGGATGAGTAGGAGGGGTGAGTGGGTGGGTGGGGGAAGAAGAAGAAGAAGCGGACATACAAAGGGTCCCAGGAAGGTGACGCAGACGGCGTCAACGCCCGCCCTGGCGGCGGTGTAGAGGTTGCGACAGGGGATGTCGCGCCAGCTGGCGATGACGGCGAGACGAAGCTCCTGCAGAAACAGGGGACGCAGGCGGTCGATTTGAGTGCGAATCAACTGGAGGGAGAAGGGCACAAAAAGAAAGAAAGTTGTTGTTGTTGTTGTTTCGTTTACCAAATAACCACGCTCATCCACCACGGGGGGACAGATCGTTGTGGGGTGCAAAGCTGTTCAACGTGGTTGTGTGCCAGAGGTCAAGGGAGGCTGGTGGGACGCCTTTTTCTGCCGCGTGCACTGTCCCACTGTCACAGGATCGGAAGACAGCTTTCGTAAAAAATTAAGCTGGGACTTTGGGTCTCCTAAAATAACGTGTGTGCTTGATCTGCCTTTCTGGGGACATTGGGGGAGAATTCAGACATTTTTTGCCAGTGGGATCAAACAATGAAGATAAATCAATTAAAAAGATGTGCGTTGCAGGTATCGTTGCACACGTATCGTTTACAAACACGCCTGTCTCCAGTGCTTTGGATAATACCGATAATGATTTCTTGAAACGGCCGACTCGCGCCGGAAGAGCCCCAAAGGTGTGCGGTCACCTCCCACCCCACCCCACACTACTAGAGGATGGCGCGCCTTCCACGAAGAAGGCTGCAGAGGTGGCGGCGTCCCCAGCGCCACTCTGAATGCAAGAAACACCCAGCATCCACCCCGTCCCGCACAAGTCACGACCCGCGCACGCTACTAACCCCTGCCAACGTAGCTCAGCTTCGGTGAATATCAGACGAATATCGGCTACCAGATGACGAGCCGGCTTCGTGGATGCTGGGAATATCGTGGTGGTGCCGTCACTTCCTCATCACAAACAGCGGAAAAACGCGCGTCAACACAGCCGGACTGAATTGCGGATGCAGTAGGAGGCGATTTGCGCTAATTGCCCACACACAGGTTGCCCGGGAGTGCCCCCTCCGACCGAAATGCCAGCACCCCCTGCGTCGGGCAACACCCCCCCCCACCACCAGATGCAGCCAAACTCCGGCGATGCCACGACTACCTTGTTAGGGAACCGTTTTAGTTTTCCCCAAGAAAACTGCTATCTGAATTAATTCCTCTTTTCTAGACACGACACCCAGATTCTGAACCAGACATTCCACCTCTGTCTATTAACCGTGCAGGGCCTTAATCCCTATCCATGGTAGCTCGAGGTCAAACATGTAACCCCTTAAGGCCTCTACTGTTATTGGCTCATTAAGTCAAAGAACCAGGCATAAATACAACACCAGACTCGTCAATAGACGAGGCCATTCAGGTAATTTCTCTATAGAACTCCTCCTCTTCCTCTGGCGTCTTCTCTTTCTGTCTTCCGGTTGGTGGCGAGTGGATCGGGGTGGCGGGTGATAATATGTCTCCTGCCAGCTGACGAAAAGGCTTCGGGATGTAGCGGGTCGAAGCTGCCAACGCAGGAGGAGGAGGAGGAGGAGGAGGAGGAGGAGGCCAGATCGCAGACCAAGCCACTCCACTTTTGGTGGCTCGGACAGCGCAAGCACCACCGCAAGGCAGATTGGTAAACCCCGCGTCTGGCCGGTGCAAAACGTGACCAAACCACGTGGTATGGTCACTAAATACATTCTACCAGGCCTATCGGTTCTCTAGGAGAGGCGACGCCCCGTTGATAAACACAACGACCATGTTCGGGCGTATTTAAAGGCAGGATTTGCTGCTGGAACACAAACGGATAATCATAACAGACTTGGCAGTAGTTAAGTGTTGCGGGCGTGCGGGCGGGCGGGCGACAATAATCATGATCATCATCATTTGCTTCTCGTGAATGTAGATAATCATCATCGACCACGCGCCAGATTTCAACGAGGGAAAACGCCGCCGCTGCCCGTTCACCCTAGTAAATAGAAATGAACACCACCCGCCCAGTGCCTGCAAGGCTTTGCTGACAGGCATTTGTCATTGTTTGGGCTCATCCACAGCGGAAACAAAAAGCAAAAGAGAGGTCCGTTGATGAGGCGGCGGCGGTCATGCTTCATTTCCCAACCAGATGCCCAAAACAGCACATATTTCGCCTGTTTTCAAAACAGTCTCTCGGTTGATTCCATGAAGATATGAGGGTACACAATGATGACCTTATCCAATGAACCCGCGGTATATATCCAACACTACATTGACTCTTGCTCTGTTTAGTAGAGAAATAACAATGGATACTTGGAGCGTGCTTGAATTCGATGCGCACATTTTCAGATGCTGTGAGTCACGAAAGCGCGTTGAAAATAACGATGGCACTTGTAGACGTGGTGTTAGTCATTGGTCAGATCTCTTCTGTGCCCGGAAAAAGAGACTCACAAAGAGACTTCACAACAACAACAATATTTAGGCTTCTCGAGGAACCGCGCATTGTTGACGACTTTCCAAGGACGAGCCCCTCTTCCATCGAAGTACCCGGGGATACTTGAACTCAACCTTGCAGAGACGACTCAATGGAAGGAGCCACCCCAGACATAACAATCGCCAGCTTAATCGAAGCAGCCTCCCGTACACAGGGCTGAAATCGCACCACATGCATCGGGTGGCAAGAAAGGTGAAACTCACAGTGGGGACGGTCTGGTCGAGCTGCTGGGAGAAATTGGCCAAGGCGACTCGGAGAAGATTGTAGTTGGTGCTCAGAGACTGCAGTTCCATGAACATGCTCCTGAACTCGACCAAACGAAGCGACAGGTCGCCCACACTCTCCTGAAGGATCTCCACTTGGGGCCGGAGGCTTTCCTGCGGACAACAAAAACACATTCGTAATAATTATTCGCCTGTTGGACGACAATGGTACATTGTGCAATCGAGCCAATTGGGCGATTCAAACGACGAATGCGGTTCGCATCCATCTTCCCTACGCAGAGGAGTCGGTTTCCATGGAGAATATAACATAGATGGCGAGGTCCCAAGCAACCAACGCCGGTCACCAATGCAGATACTAACCCGGCCGGACGTGGTCCACCAGATGTGTGATGATCGAACCAGCATCAGCGTCGCTGCATGGAACGATAACTGCCTCGCCATTATAGCAACCTTAAATCAGCCATTTAATGCCACAACGACGGAAGACACTAAGAGCAACAACTCAGATGCTCCCCTGGCAACAGAGACGCGGTCCAGATGGGCGACAGATGGAAAGGCAGGCACGCACGCACGCACGCACGCACGCACACCCACACACGTGCGCGCGCGCGCTCGAGCAACTGAAGGGATGCTTTTATTCATGCAACACGAGGACAAAAAACCTAAAGAAAACACGCGCAATCACCCTCGCCGAGATCACACCAATGAGGGAAGCGTTGTGATAGCGACGCCGGAACGTCAGACAATCGAGTACTCACTGTAATTGATAATTTAAGTTCGGTGGAGCACTAAATACCACCTCGACGCTAAACCAATCGGAGCCGGGTGGTTTCAAGTCAAGGTCCAACCAAAATTACAAGATGGCGATCAAACCTCTCTGGGTGCAGGCGTCCCTGTAGGGGGTCGAATAAGGGACCGCCGGTGCTCCTGCATCGTCCACCACTACGCCGGCAGCCTGGGGGTCGCACGGGGAACGAACCCGGTGGGGCTGGTTATTTGATCACGGATGATGGAGCAACAGAAGCAGCTGGTTTGCGCAACCACCCGACAGGCTCCAACCGGTGGGGCTGTATTACCGACTGGATTACGTCGCCTATTTTCCTGGTGGCCTGGCCTGGGAGTCGAACCCAGGGTCACTCGGGACTAGAGTGAACACCGCTGACGGCGTCCCCACTGCCACACGAGACGGAGGAGGTGGGAGTGGCCACCACTGCTGCATCCACCAGGATGCTATACTCGTAAATGGCCCCCCCCTCTCCCCATTAATTGCGTAGAGCAGCGCAGCTCAACCGCCCATCTGCGGGGGTGGGTGCACACGCAAAGGCACAACCGCGAACCGCCCAAGAGTTAATTTTATCAACGACCTTCAAAATCCACTCTCGACAACAACTGGCACGCACGCACGCACGAGCGCAAGTGCGTGAGTGATGGGTGGCGCAAAGCGGCTGCAGCAGCAGCATCAGCGTTGGTGGCGCGAACTTTGGAATCAACGAGTGTCTCGAAATGCGGAACAGTGGTTCTCTCCGGCCTGCCTGCCTGCCTTAAAGCGAGATAGGATCGAGGCGCAACCGGCGCAGCAACTAAGTGGTCGCAAACACAAGGCGGACACGCGAAATGGACCAGAAGAAGACAATGAGCGGCCACCATGACGACCGAAGGGTGGCAGGCTGGACCGGACGACACTGTTGGGGTGAAGAACGCGACACCGGCCCGAACGCCCGAACCGTAACACTTGGCGAAACGGCGGGGAGCGACTAACAATGACAAGGGTGCGCCCCGTCTGTGTAGAGGAGAATAAACGAACATCCCATTGCTATGGAAGTAAGAACCTTCGGAATCGGTTAAGCCTACCCAATTAACGCAGACTGTAGGGCTACCCTTGTCTACCTCCGAGAGAGGAGGTCCGAGTGGTTTAGTTAAAAATGTGCCATCGTCGCGCGGGACAAACGAAAATTTGTCAACTTAAGAATGTAAGCAGCCCCCAATGTCGCGGCAGCAAAACGACAGATTTAATGAACAAACCAAGCTCCCGAGCAGCCAATCAATGCAAATTGATGGCCGGTCCAATAAAAAAATCATTGATTACCCCCGGGAGGGGCAGTAGGCACTGCCTGTCTGGCCTGTCAGGAATTTGGAAGAATTTCCTTGGAATTCAACTGGAATCAGCATTCTTAGAGGAAAGCGACAAACAAAAAGACACCCGCATTCGACTAACCCACACCCAATGCAAAAAGCGGGGACTCACGATGTGAAGATTTTGCAGGCGGGAGATGTAGCCTTCAAAGTCGGCTATTTGTACCAGGGGCTGCGAACACTGGAAAAAAGGGTGACAGAAGAGAAGGGAGTTAATTCAATAAACAAAAGCGCGCAGTTGGTGAGGGACCTGGAACCTCCAGGAAGCCGGTTCGCGCGCTCTAATAGGAGAAAATTTGGATTTGGGGTGTTCGGGTAGCCGGGAGAGAAAGAAGCGCCTAAGTAATGCGGCCACTCTCTCCGTGGGTAAATAGCTTGAAAGGCAGGCCGAAATCTCGGCGAGTTTCCCATTATTGCAGTACACGAAGACGTGTTGTGATTGACTGTGCGAAGGAGGAGATTTGGCGCCAGAGATGCAACGGTCAGCTCAACTACAACCTGGATACCGGCCGTGCCTAGACTGTACAGAGCCTAGAGGCTGTCCCTCGATGATCAAAAGCAGCCGGGCAGCTTCTACATCAAGGTAGACGGCCCATCGGTGGACAGATATCGCCTGACTGGGCAGCATTGGCGGGTTCAACACTCAGAAAGGCGGTTCTGTCCCACGTGATTCGAAATCAAACAGAAACAAGTCGGACGCCTCACCTTTCCGATCGCCTCGTTGAAGTCGTACTTCTGGAGGGAGAAGATGGTGTTGAGGGCATCGGTGGTGTCGCCAACAGTTTGACGCAGTGGAGTGATCAGATCGATTCCAGTGAATGTCTGGAGGAGATTCTCGAGGAATGAGTTGATTGACTGTCGCGTGAAAAGGAATGTGCGATTAGGCGTGAATAGTTGAGCTGGTCCATTTATCATCAAAAGTTTGGCTGGCAGTCCTTTTATATGCGGCTACAAATAACAGTTGTCGATTGGGAGGAGGATACGCGCCAAAGAGTGACCATTTCATGTTACCCAAAAGAGAAGCGATGCTTACGGACACTTGGCAATGCTGCCGGTGCTGCTTGCGTACGTATCAGACGCTTAATCGTAAATCGATAATCACCCCATTCGCATCAATGATCAGCGTTACCGTGGCATCGGACCCACACATGTTTTAGGCTGGTTTATCGTCGTCGCCAACGTGAATCTGCACACCAGTCCGGTGCTACCTTTTTTTTACCACCTGACTCAATATGGAGGACACAAAAAGGCGGGAAAAGTCGGCAGCTGCGTCATCCAAAATTCAACCGATGTGCGGCCCCTGCGCAATCTTCTCAAGAATCCTCATGGAAACACCCACGAAGCAGGTTTCTCCTCGAGCAGGAGACCTGTGTGAGTCGTTGGCCGTTCCATTCAGTTGCGAACCGTGATGGACCCGGTGGAAAGACGAAACGACCTCATTAACGTTTTTCTACGGCCCCCCTCCCCGCTGGAGGAGGCCCTGAGGGAGGAAGACGCGGGCCGCCTCGCGTGGCCAAACCTCCACTCTCCTGAAGTCGAAGCAGTGCAGCACTCCCACGGACCTGCAACCCAGCATCGTCGGCCCCTATCTCGCCGTCAAGATGCTCTATCTGGCCAACTCCGCCTCATAACTCGGAATCACTGAACAACAAAGGGAACAATCAGAACGAGAGAGAGCAGTCAGATAGTGTAGCGGTTAGCATGCTCAAGGTCAAAGCACGAGTCGGCGGGCTGTCAGACAGTGGGGAAAAACGGGCTGCTGCTGCTGCTGCGTCATTCGGAATTTAACCAGTCTGACCCCCTGGTGTTGGCTAAGTGCAGCATCGGGTACTCTGCCACCCTTGAAACATTCCCCCAGGTCTCCATGAAAATGAAATCTACGAAGCAGCTAGCTCATCAGGCCGCTCACAAACGCGTGATACTACACCACACAGCCTCACCGTATCGGGTACCATGTGCCCGATGACCTCGTCGCCGACGGAATCAACCAGACTCTGATTGGCGCATTTTGTGAGGAGGATGCTGAAGGGGCCAGCATTGACCAATGGCATTGTCTTATTGCTGATCCGTGACACACGGCGAGCGCCTATGCGTTTCGCCACCGTTATTGTGTCCAAGATTAACTTGTCGATGACACTGGGTCCGTTGGGATATCGACTGGTGGCGTAGCGGCAAACCTCGGTCTGGAAGGTGCCGCCAACCAGGAAGGTGATGGTGCAGAATGTCATCAGAAGGAGGGAGAAGGCGAAGGTGAAGACGACGCCACTGAAATAACAACAAAAATTGAGTGTGGATGTCGTAGTGACCTTTTCCCATGCCCCAAGGCGCATCCAAGGCATATCCATCATAAGACAAGGCCTGAGGGTATAACCTCCGCATTTTTCAGCGAATTCACGGGCATGGATCGACAGACCAAGTAGAAGACAGCATCCGCTTTATTAAGGGCACCAGCGAATCACACACAGAGGCAGCAAAGACACGTAATCGTCATAAACAAAAAATGGACAAAACTGGAAGTTGTGCAGACTACTCTTAGAGGACAAACAACCTTAACGAGGGTTTGCCATGAAGATTCTTGGGAATATAAAAGGCCACCAATCAAAGACACACACTGCAAGGATTCTTCCCTTCTTCTTCTTTGGAGCGGCTGGCTCCTATCCTAAGAGGAGCCGGCATCATCACGTGCGGCACACGTGCGCCAATCAGAGACCAGGCCGGGAAAGCTCTGTTGGCAGCGAGACACTCGGTAAATAGCCCACAGACGCTCTCAGACACACAACGTCCGGGGTAAAACGCGGCCGAACGACTGCAAAGGACAACAGCTGCTTAGCCGCGTCTGAACAGCGATGACTCGTTCGTTGCTGGAGAGCTTGTGGCGCCAGTCCGCTTTCAAGATTCGTCGCAGAGATTCAAGAGACCAGTGATTGAATACATCCCGGTCTTGGTATATGTATCCCTTCGCGGGGTTTTAGAGAAGCAAGGATAAAACCTTCCAAAACCGAAAAAGGCATCATGCAGAATGACTCAGACAACACAAGCACGCCGATATTGCTCCTCCCAGGCCTCTGCGGTGGTGGGGGGTTGTGGGGTCACGGGGGGGGCTGAAAGGAAGCCAGAGACCAGCCGCAAACCACTCACCTCATGAGGAAATTGGCGCCGACGCCGCGATTGCACAAACTGGCCTCCTCGTAGGGTCGGTCACCGCAGGCCCCGAAACAAAGTCCCAGGTAGACGAGGAGGATGATGAGGATGGGGAGTAGGAGGAGAGCAATGCCTGTGTACAGCACGTAGTCACGGGCGCTGAAAAGGGCAGCAAAACGATAACACCACAGAATGCCGCTGGATTGATAGCATCATCACCCGTCGCGCGAGCTGTCTGTCATATCTGGTTTGCACAGTCGGTCAAAGTGTGGGGCGTTTCCAAGCTGTGTGGGGCAGCCGATAAACAACAACTCTTTGTTCTCCTACGTTGGGCGACAGCGCATTACATCCTCCAAAAAGGTTATGAACAATGACATCAGTCCATCCGTCATGCCAACTATGCCTGCTGTTAAGCGGGTCTAATTTCGCTTGATCGGATAGGCTCGGGTAGGCCGCACAAACTCGCCAACAAGCGAGACCTGCGAGATCTGCTCGCTTCCGCCAGCCAGCTCGCTAGCGGGCACGTCGGACACGTCGCTATCTCCTTAGCACTGCAGAGACATGAAACACCCAAAGAATGTGGGACCGCACAGCTACAAGCGAAGGGAGGGAGGGAGGCAAAAAACAGCTGCCGCTATGCGACGTGCGAGGCCGCTTAAGTGGTAAGGAATTTGGTCGTTAAGTTGCGGTGTAGTCAGTGACGGGTTGGACTTCCGACCACATCGGGCGGCACTGGTGACTCCACTTGTACACACATTCCCAAGAAACTTGAAGGCAAACCCCCATGAAGCCGGTTTATCCTCCAGTCGGAGCACGCAGCAGGGTTGACGCAATTTACAGATCCAAGTTCGGGCAATTACAAAGACCGAAACGCGCACATGGATCTATTTTGCTTAATTGGTGACTGATTGGTTACAGGAAACGGTAACCCTGGATTGTTTACCCACGAAGGTCACTCTGACCCGAGGACACGGGCGCCTCAACAGGACCTCGTCTACGATATAATCGAGAGGCTGTCATGCCCCAGCTAGATTAGAAGACACTGTTTAGATGGGGGGGGGGGGTGCGTGATAACTAAGCCAGTGCGTCAATTTGCTAAACTCGTGGCTACGGAAAACCAGCGGGTAAATGGGATAAACCATACCACACGGGAACAGCACGGAATCAAAAATGCACCCAAAAACAGTGTGGTTTGTGCACTCTAGCATAAAGGGACAAAAATCACCACAGGAACTCCTTAAACCCACACAGCATCTCTCCACCATCCCCAGTTAATTGTTCTTTTTGCTGTCCCAAATTCCCCACAAACGCGCCAAGCTTCCAGACCCGAAACCAATTGGGAGCCAATTTATGGTCGGTAAGGCCGCTAGCTGATTACCACAAAGCATACACTGTCTCGCCGTCTACGCCTGTCCAACAGTTGCGCCAAATGGACTTTCTTTTCTGCACTCGCGATTCGACGACGAGGCATCTGCGGTGATAAATCGCGCTGGGGCGATCGATATCACGGGTGGGTTTGCCCACACTATCTTTTATCACTGTTCCACCTGAATTGATATAGTTTACAAAATAAGGCATATCAGCAGATCTAACGAATACCGCCCACTCGAATTAATCGTTGAACGCTAAACGTGTTGGTCCCTGTGGCCCCAATAAAGCCCAATAAAGCATAACATATTAGAATTCCTGTAAAATAGTAAAGTGCCCACTTCTGATACAAAACTCGGTTTGTAATAAGAGCAAAAACGATTCTGAAAATTGAAATGGATAAAAAAAACCTTTGTCCGTCTATATACAGCTGACATTTCCACGAAGATTTGTGTTATAATTCTGCAGGGTCATTCGAAATATCAGCACCCCGGGTATCCTCACACCAGTGACTACCCACGCTGGTACATTCCTGACGACCTCCAGTGGTCTCGGCACACAAATTATGCCACTGGTGCACCATTGTAGGGTGGACACACGTGCGCGCGCGCGACCGGAGCGGATACATTTGCGACAACTTGCAGGCCAACGGTCGTTGACCCCAACTTTGGCAATAAAAGACCCACTGGGTCACCGCCAACACACACACACACACACAACATTCGGATAGGCTCCGGTGCTATGCTACACGGGGTCGTCAGGCAGCCAACGTCAGGCACAACCACGAGGAGAAGCCACCGGATATGGTGGCAGCAGAAGCAGGAAAAAACGTACAGGAGGACGGGCGCGTTGGGGTCAAATATTTCTTTGATGATGCCATTGATGTCGCGCAGTTTTGCTTTGGCGGCTTCGAAAACGGACTCCATGGAGCGAACCAACTCGGTGCGAGTGGCCGGTGAGTTGGAGAGATCGTTCCACGCACCTGAAAGAGAGTGACGGCAAGGGCATTGGTAGATGCACTGCTAAAATTCAATTTAAATACCATTCAAATTCCACCCCTGGTGACGGTCTCACCTGGCAGTCCAACCAACAGGTTCCTCTCACCAACAGAGGGAAAATGCTGACCGCCACACACAATCGAGGGGAATAGAACACTTTACGCATTATATCCTAGACAAGGGTCATTCTAATATCCTTGAAGTTTGACAACCGTGGCTTTTGTTAATGAATTTTAAGACCACGCGTTTGACGACAGCTAAATTTAATCAACTGCGATTTATTCTGGGCAATAAGGCGGAATCCCAAAAAGCACTGGTAAACAGTTTAACGTCGTCCCCAAAGATGGGGGGGTGAGGAGGAGACAAACAGCATTAATGAGTTGACTGAGAGATGCAGATGTGTGAAAATGTGGGTTATTGGGGTCCAACTCTGCCAACCGACCAATGAGACAGTCGGGTTCGAACCGTTTCGAATTAATCCATCAGGAGGTTGAACGCCGATTGGTGGAAAACAAAAATTTATGTCTCCCAAAACCACGCGGTCGGGAAACTAATTTACTAGGGCCATAAAACACGGATGCCGGACTCACGAATGCACATAATGGTGGAAATCAGAACCACGATGCAGCCCAAGAATGTCACAGAAACAGTGCGACCGCAGCATTCCATTAATTTTGTGTTTTTTTAAATCAAGTGGTGCATACATATTGGGTACTTTGAAGTGCGCGTCATTTTACGCATGAAAAATAACAATGTTTAGCAATAAAGACACGAGACAATTGATGAATTATTCAACCACAGGAAGACAACGCGCGATTGTACGCGGAACAAGAAGACAATTTGGCGCGGTCCAGACTTAAGCCCACACTATCAGAACAACAACAGCAGCAACAACAACCATCTGCTCCGACCTGGCAGCCTCTGATCGCTGCAGCAGCGAAATTCACGAAGCAGCCGCTTCCTCCTCTCGTGGGAGAAGATGCTTATAACAAAGTATCTGGGAGCAGCAGTGTTGTATCTGGTCGTGGAATCTTCCGTCATTCTCCCACCCACTCTCTCTCTGCCGCACCAATTCTCCACCAGTCGCCTCGGCAACCAATCAACCCACCAACGGCTCTGGCATCCCCCACATTGACAGGTGAAGGCGGGAAAGCTCCGATCATGGCCGAAGCATGGCCTGGTTCGTCCTCTGGGGGCAAAGAAGCAGAAGATGGCCGCGGCTCGCCGGTTGTACGACAATGCTCCCCAACGGTCAAGTGAAGGATGAAATCGCTGCCCAAATACAGCAGCAGCAGCGGTTGGCCACGCTCTTGCTCGACACGGTCATCCCCTGTGAGAGGCTAAACGGGTTTCGTCCATGTTGCGGATTGCAGCCTCCCACGAACGGCAAACTACTGAGCAGACCGAGGTCCAGTTGGTGCTCCGTGACCGAATGCAGTCCCCGGCGATCGACGTCCGCTACGACGGCGCCGATCCAGCGGCGTCAACCTGGGCGAGGAGGTGTGAGGACGAAGGAAGGGCTGGCGAGCTCGGTGTTGGCAGCGTCGTTGGAGATTGATCCCATTGTGCTAATTCGCCACGCTCTTGCTTGGCGCGGCTATCACCCGTGAGAGACTAAACGAGCTTCATCTCCCATGCGGAGAGCTGGTCAAAAGCCAGCCCGCTTGGGAGATTAGTCGCAGACACCAGTTACCGACTACTCACAATCTTCCTGCGTATTCGACCAAGAGTGACCAGGTTTCGGTCATTCCTTAATTTCCGCGATAAGCATGAACTCGGACAGTTTTCGTATTGTTGATTAGATATGCTGCGCGTTCTGGCCCTCGTGACCTTTATAAAGCGATTAAAATTATTGTAGCAAAACAAATGAGCTACCGACCGATCAGATAATCTCCTGACCTCTATAAATTCAAAGAAAAAACCGAAGCAATCGAAAAAAGGGCACGAACAAAAACAAGAATGCCATGCAAATCATCATCATCATGCATACCATCAAGGATGGGCTGGAGGTCCTTCTTGATGCTTTCCTTCATCCCCAGCAAAGTCTCGTTCAACTGAAATTAACAAAAAAAAAGGGAATTACGAGAGTAAAGTACCGATTTCTCAACGTCGATACACACAGCCAGTAAATCTAGCATAAAAGAACCCAAAAAAATAACTAATCTCGCTGTCTCTCACACACCGGAATGGACGTGAAGGGGTAACATGTAAAGCAGCAAGTGTGTTGTTGGGGCAATTGTTCGTGGTTTTTAACAAAAATCTAAAAGCAACGCAGCAAAATGGAAGCTTATACGAAACATACCCCAAACTCAAACTGTGATGAGCAAATATACAGAAGGGTCAAGAATGAGTTGGCAAAACAAATTAACAACGACACTTGCACTTGCGACAAGTCGGTGCATCCAATTACCCCTCCACGGCACAGAAACCAAGAAGTCAGGCAACCTGCGTGTCGAGGTCAGGAACCACCACCACAGGGCTACCTTTCAAACGGCAAACGTTAAAATCAATCAAATTGTGCGGCGAGCACCTGTCAGAGGAGGGGCCGGCAGCTTCGTGGATGTCCCAGATCGTGGCCCCCCCCCAACCCACACGCGGAGATCTGATTGGAACAGATCTTGAACCATTTTTGTTTCCCTAGTGATGCACCAAACCGCTGCAGTCGAATAAGGCGTCGTAGAAGGTTTGGCGGCTTCAAGATACGTGATGGAATTTCCTACGCGAGGTGGCTAGATTTCGCAGACGCAGGCTAAGTAGACGCTTATCTCTGTTCGGCCCCAAAGAGCAGCACGCAGCTGCGAGAACGCATGCCTGGCGCCGTTGACGTACAGTTGGATCTCCTTCTCCTCCTTCGCTTGGACCTTCAGGGGCATTATGGAGCCCAGGTATTTGAAGGCTGAGACAGATAGCCTGGCAGAAACCGGGGGCATTCACAGTCGGTGTGGTGCCACCATCGGTATGGCGGTCACCGTCCTTGCTGCTGATTTGGGACCATCCCTGGGTTCAACTACCGCGTCAGGCCACCTCTACAAGCGGCACTGTGGACGCGGCCCCTCGTAAGAATATTCCCGAGAAACTTCATAGCAATCCCCTGTGTAGCGATTTATCCTCCAGCAGGAGACAGCCGCACAACCCGACCAACTGTGGTCCACCAGATCAGGGAACGCATACGAACTGGGTTTCCTACAAGACCTCGTCTCATTCCTTATGTGATGGGCAACTGTAAAACCCAGGTTTAGTAAGACAAAGGTGAAGGGGAACTTTACCTTGTTCAAATCTTGGACCGCCTTTTCTGACATCCCCAGGTCCTTCTGGAGGTCCTTCCATTGGGTTTCTTGGAACTAAAATAAAGCAGACAAAATGACAGAATAATTATTAACCAGAGGATAAACAGGTTCCCGAGGGAATGTGACACTGACAAAAATGGGCAAAAAACACCGAGCTTGAATGACATGTGGAATTTATTTAAATTCGACCATTAAATAAATCACTACACAAACCTCTCGCGGAGTGAATGTGACCTTGAGGTCTCGATCCGTTATTGATTTGAGCTCACGACACGCGGTCAGCTGATTGACAGAACATTCGCTGTTGAGTATGTCGGAGATGGTGGTGGCGATGAAGGGCAATTCGTTGTCGAGTTTCTCCAACGCCTCGAGGAAGTCGGAGAGGTTTCTGGCCGCCGGGGAGCCGCTCCGGTACTTTAAGACCACTAAACAGGCGAACAAAGGGACATTGTGGCAGAGGGTGTGTGATACAAAACCGCCACAAGCACACGACCACCTTCTGACCCCCTTTAGCGTTTTTGCAGGAGGGCAAAGTTGAGGCTCAGGTCGACCGATATGTTCCACCACTTACGCACAAAGCTTTAAGGTCGCCATGTAAAAAAGAGCCGTTATCCGTCCCATGTCCGCAATGTGTCGATGAATATCTTAAGCTGACGAAATCCCGAGGAGACACCCACGACGTCCTACCAACGAAACCCCCGACCATCTTTCGCCGTCGCCATACCCAGGTTGGTGTTTTAGCCAATCTGCGAAGACCCAGCCTGCTTCCAGTGAGTGCCTGACATCCGGCTAATCGGAGGCTGCCTGGAGACAGAAACCGCCATTTAACCAGCCTGACTTCCACGCGTGGTTATACACCGGCACCTTTAAAATATGTCCAAGAACCGGAATGGAATAACCGATGAAGCCGATCTATCCTC
Organism: Proteocephalus fallax; assembly: GCA_028672205.1. Taxonomy (NCBI): domain Eukaryota; kingdom Metazoa; phylum Platyhelminthes; class Cestoda; order Proteocephalidea; family Proteocephalidae; genus Proteocephalus; species Proteocephalus fallax. The sequence continues at coordinate 498,809 of JAPUBX010003978.1, forward strand.
TATTCGCACGCGAATTTGTCAGACTACAACAGCAATCTGTTGGATAACCACTACATCGGCAATTTGGTCCCATACTGGCAATACAAGAAACGATGAATATTCGCCACCAATTCTTTAATGCCGCCTAAACCAGCCTCGAGAAACGAAAATCTGGAATTGACAATGACGTCAGGAGTGCACACACACACATTGTGGCCCGATACGCACGTGCACATAGGCCGAAGTCTGCCTAGGCAGATCGCACGAACAGTGGGGGTTACAATAAACAGGCGTCGCATTCACGGAATCTAAAAACGTAGGCAGGCTAAATTTATCGCCTGTTCTTGTACACAAACAACCACGGTCATCCTTAGCAGACGGCTGCCGTCTCCCGCTAGTGGATGAATCGTTTTCAAGTATGTAGCGGTTGCATGGCATGCCCCAAGTTAACGTCCAGGCCTTTTTTCGTGGTCACTTAACTCTCATCTGTGGGTCGAAGTAGTTGCATGCGACAGCGGCCACACACCGGTAAAGTACGATAAATACGGGCTAAATCATGCGCGGATCGTCGGGAAGCTAACCTATCCTGTCAGACAAGCATGAGACTATATACTCCGGGATTCAACAACCAGGAAGGCGGTGCTGTTATGTGATCCAGACACGTCTTGTTCACGTAAGGACACGGAACTCGTAAACCGTTTGACGAAAATCACAGCACTGACTGGTGTTAATGGAATTCAGACGTCCACATACGAGCACTAACCTCGCTGAATGTTCTCCTTTAAGCGCAGAAGATTGGATGCGTTGGAATTTCGAAGGAAATTATCCTGGAAATCTTCAAGTCCGGCTATAAAGATATACAACGGTATATAACAACGAAACCTAACTGTATCACCAAAAAAGGGAATACACAACAGGGTATAGGTCAGAACAAAACCAGGAGGAATTAACCTTAGCGGTCCTTAGAGGCAGACGGAAAAGCCACGTTTATTCAGGAAGCTATTTGTTTGAAGTTTATAAGCGTAAACCAAAATGGTAAAAAGCAACAAACCATCGAAAACGGCATCAAATTTCATCTTCTGAGGCGCCAAATTTACTGACGACGAGTCCTTAGCAGCCTGGAGAAAATATAGTACGCAATTAAATATATATATATATATAGATGATAGGTTTAACCACTAAATGCTGTGAATTACCCCATATATTTCAGTGATGGCATCGCTTAGTTCTTGGGAACTCTTTGAAAGTTGGGGGACCATGCCAACGCTGGTGTCCTCATTATAAATTGCTTCATAATAGAGCTGGTAGTTGATGAATGCAAGAACTATAGCCGCCCTGGAAACAATAATTATGAATTGATGTAGACTGCTTCGAAGTACTATTTACATGGTGAAAAGGCACAGGAAACGAATTAAGAGCACAGGTTTCAAATTTTGAACGAGGCTAATAATATAATATGAAATGTCCAGAAAATATCAACACTTACAACTGAATAGTTGTGAGGATGGCGAGCGTAACTGTGTAGCAAACTCTCCGACACGGATCAGCCTTGCGATCCATTTGACTTATGCGACCACCACATCGGCCACAACAACGCAGGCAACAAAAGAAAATCCCAATCAATGGCATAAACACCGCGAATAACAACCCACAGATAACGCAGGCAATGTAGCCCGGAAAATGGCGAAGAATCTAGGTAAAAGAGCCTTTAGTTTGATTTAAAATAAATAACAATAAAAATAGATAGCCCAAATAAAGTTACCGGTGTAACCAGAAAAGAAGGATAGATATCAGTTTGAGAATCTAAAAAACTATTTAATTCGAAAAGATCCTGTACCCGATAACACAGTCAGTAGCTCTGTTGTGGTGTTTTGTGATGCTCCGCCGCGTATTAAATCCAGAAATATATTTGCACCTTCAAACGAGAATTCAACACTTTTCCGCAACTGAGCAATGGTGGACGCATTAGCAGCATATGCCTGACTTAAAAATAACAGAAACACGAAGGCGACCCCCCAAATTTGAGAATGCCTCGACAAAGACATAAAGAAGAGAATTGATAATCCAGGCTAAACCAACATCAAAACTGGTTAACCTGAGGCATCACTGTGTTTTAAAAAGCACAATCAACGCAAATAATCAAATAACTAGATATATAAGTAAAATACGGTAATACATGAAATAAAACCATATAAAATACTTTGATAATATTTAAATAGGCATGTTTGTCATCAATATCATGTAAAGTTTAATCGGACTATAGTGATTATGTTTATAATGTTTTTGAATATTTTGGTATATTACGAAAGAAATGTTGCATTTAAACCGTATCAAATAACATATGAAAACGATTTAGCATGAGTCTTTCGACGCGTTAGCGGAAAATAAAAAAATTCAAAGAAATTATGTTTGACTGGACTGCGATTTTGAGATATGTCTAAAAGTAGTGAATATGGTGACCTTAATCAAGTGAATACCATGTTTATTCGTATTGAAGTTAAACAGCGTTGCGTACGTACATGTCCAGGTGAGCAACATAAAAATATTCTAAAATAGGGCGTGATGAAAGGTCCCCAGTAAACGGTGGAAATCGAATATACGATAAGGAAAATGGTGCAGGTAACCCGGTATCTGCTTTTGCGCGAAATGGGAAGTGAAAGGTATTAAAGGGAAATTTAGAAAGGTATTCCATCTATCGGCAAATAATATAATATAAAAACATATATTACGAATTTCTTTAGCGAATTCCAAGTCAACGAAAATCTGGATGTCTGCAATGACAACCGCATTAGAATTAGTTATACCGAAAGTGGCAAAAGTAGCATAAAGCACCGTATATTCAATGGTCAAGCAGTGATATTTGGTAAAGTTATACCCGGTCCGCTACAGTGTACCATTCTCAGAAACATAAGTCGACAAAGGACGAAATTAATTAATGAGCAAAATTGGTAAAATGGGAAGGAAAACGAATGTCTTAGGGGCTGAAAAGTTGATGGAGCGCGTTTTTGGTTTGCTATGAATGCTTCAGAGATAACGTAACTACTACGCTTTGACGGTCGCGTTTCCCGACCAATGGAATGAAACAGTCAGTAGCGTGCGTTAGCATTCCACTTTGGGTTATCCTTAAATAAATCGTCTTTCTCCCCAATAACAACAAATAGACGGAGATAGAGGCTTTTACTATCAATATATTCCAAAAATGGTCTACGTTTTAAATTCCACCCTCCTCACAGACCACAGGTCGCTGCTCTCCATTTTTGGCTCTCAACAAGAACATGTCTGTTAGCTCCGCAAATCGCGTCCAGAGATGGAAAAACATCTTGCTCAGCCATGATTTTAAAATTCAATACCGAAGCACAAAGGATTTTGGCTAACCTGATGGCATGTCTCTCCTCATCGGTAACCACTAACGAGCCGAAGAAGACATCATTATCTGCTCAATTTTAATCCAGGACGATAAACTTGTCCTGCTTTCCGCCACCATCCGAGCCATTTCCAGCACAGACGCGGACATCAAAGGGCTAACAGCCGATGCATGACTCATGTCTTACGATAAAAGCCGATGGACAACCAAGGTCCCGACGGAGCAGCAACACTTATCCATACTTCGAGACTCGCTGTCCATTATAGACTCCTGCCCCATGCTCGCAGTCTTTGTCGTGGTTCCCTTGCGATCGGCGATCATCCGACAGTTTCATGCAGGACATCCCGGGGCTTGCAGCATGAAGGCGATTCCTCGAAGCTATGTGTACTGGCCCAACACCCATCGGGATATTGAAAACCTTGTTTGCTGGTGCTCCCGCTGCGAGCGATCTGCTAAAAATCCAGCACGCTTGGAACCGATTAATTTTGGACAATTGAACGAATTCTGCAGGCGAAACTCAGTCCAGCAAATTCGATCGCCACGCGTCATTCAAGATCAAACGTAAAGGCTGAACGCTTTGTTGACACCTTCAAGCGAGCCTGAGTGACATCTCTTGGGGAGGGGACATCGGAAGCGATCCTGCAAAGGTTCCTCTCTGCATATCGGTCCACACCTTACAAGAGCGCACAATACGCTGTATCGTCTGCGGAAGCGCTAATGAAACGAAAGTTTAAAAAATGTCGCGGCGCCTTTACTCCGAAAATGAAATCGGACAGAATCGAGCCACTTTGTCAGCGCGCCGAAAATCGCACCGCAACCTCCACACCCGTGGTATTACGCTCGCGACTACCGACAAGGTCATGATCGCGATTGCAACAGTGAGGTCCCGTCTAGGTAAAGTGCTCAAGGGCGTATGCGTCTTTCGTTATTCTAACCATGCTAAATTGTAGGCGCTTGTGTGACTCATTCCTGTCAGGCAAAATCTGATCAGCATAAACCGCAACTGGGCGTTTGAGTGACTCAGTCCATATGATCCTACATTTGTTATATTTCTGCCCTTGGGCCTCTAATCTCTCTTATTGGTTTATCCATACGCACTATGCATAAAAACCTTGTTTGGCGATAGCAGATATCCCCTTTGTCTTCTTGGGCGTCGGTTCTCTCTCACAAATAATGACGCAGCCATACCATCTCCAAACGGCTGCACCCGTACAGGTATTCATCAGCGACCTCGGTAACCTAGTCGACAATTTTGGCTAGCTGCATGAGACGTCTGAATGTAGGAGAAGGTATATGTTTTGAAGGTCGGAATTCTGCATTTGTCTCAGGATTGCTTCCTTGAAGATGGCGAAAGGATGTTCTCCGGCGTCAAATCCGGCCAGATCGCAAACATAATAGTAATTTCCACCGGAGAAATGAGAACGCACGCTTAGTAATTCGTGATCGGAATTCGTATGTTCTATCAATTAAAACAAAGGGACTAATCAAATCAATGCTCTGCCAGAGCAATCGTCTATTCTGGCAATAGAAACGCTCTCGGTTGTGTATTACAACATTTTTTACACTTATACTTGGCCGCTTTATATTACTATTTAACCACGAAGTCTCCTTTTGTAATATGAAGTCGATTAGAGTAAAGAAATTCAATTATCAAGATAAAGGCTGTAAATCGAAATCAATAATGCAGATCTGTATTGCTATTAATCAATAAGTTACACATTGAAACAATGAATATGTATGTATAAATTAAATGAATTACACACTTTTATCTGACTGAAATGAATTTTTTAATTGATTTGAACGACACTATCCAGTAACTGAACCCTCGCACATGTCACCATTGTGCGGTCTTCTGGTGTCCTAAAAGTACCCAATCTCGTGACAACCACGCTTCGGCTATTTATGCGACCGGAGATTGTTTTTTGCTCACGAATATTTACCTATTCCGCCCACAAGAGCACTAACCAATGGAAGAGTCTGAATTTTACTAAGAATGCACCCCTACAAAATACACAGAAATACAGAAAAGGCATATGCACCGTACACAAAGTGCTTCAGCAATCGGGCACATCCAGTTATCTTTAGAGACCAACTTGGGATTAAATAAAGCGAGTCAGGTATGTATGCGTGTGTTCTGGAAGAGTGTTGGAAGAGGAGGTTGATGGGATCATAACAGTACAGGTGTTTCGGCGAAGAAAAATCGAGCAAAGCACGGATCTAGACAAAGCAGGCACAACATCCACCCGATCGACTTTCCTTCTGGCGCCAGATGAGGTACTTGTGGGCCCCGCCGTCTGGGCTGAAGACGTAGACTTGCTTTTTGATGGCTTCGACCTCGGGAATGTTTTTTTCATCGACGATGACACGAGAACGCCAAATCCTTCCGTGCTTCTTGTCCATGCCCATCAACATCTGTTGGATGGAACCAGTCGGATCTTCAAGTTTCCAGTCGCCGTCGATGAAGCTGTCGGCATCGGTCTTCTGTTTATCCGTCAGTGTACACTTGTAGACTTTTTTCTCCTTCGTCGGAACCGTCATGGGCGACCTAAAACGGCAAGAAGAAACTCCATGGTCATACAAATCCCGAAATATGTAACATCGAATATCTCGAAGCAACGCTTTTCGATTAAATAGTGGGAACATAGCAGCTAAGTGAAAAAATTCCGAATGAAAACGTACATGGGTGATTTTTTGTTCAGACCAATGACATCACAAAAGTGGTCATACGTGAAGCTTCCGGTGTTTTCGCTATCGAAGAGATTAATCCATTTCTAAAAAATTAAAAAAAACTCTGTCCTGTGTTATGTGAAAATGTTGTCAATATTTGCTTGAAAAACTAGCATTAATACTTCTGTAAACGAATCCGGGAGTCTTGAATGCTCCGCAAATTTTATCAAGTCCTCGTGTGTTACAACACCTTTGTCGTGGACGTCGATTTCCGCAAAAGCAGTCAGGAAAGTTTGTTGGAGCCGATCAGCGTGCAGCATGGTGTAAGGTACACAGTTAAAATGAACTAAACACACAAAATCACCATTACGATGAAATGTGGGCATTCACATTTCTGCTGGCCATAAACCATCAGATTTCGGGGCAAGTTATAACGGTGTCATCTCGCCTTAACTGTTTTTTTAAAATAAACAATATTTCAAGGTCAAACCCGCGAGTTACCACTGTTACTGCCGAACGAGTGAGAAAAATCCCAACCAGAGACTTAAACGTGGAATGATTGGCTCATCGCGCCCAATGGGCGTCCATTTTGATAATAAGAATTATACGGGTAATCGCTTCATGGAGGTCAAGTGGACCAAAACGTTGAGCAAAAAATAGGAACTATACTTTATATGAAAAACCTCTCCGAGTTACTGCTTCAACTGTTCGGGTGAAACCTAAAAACATCGTGGCAAAAGATGCATGACCCAATTGAAGAGATAGACAGCCACTCTTGTGGGAATCAGACGCACTGGTCGAAGAGATGTACGCTGATCCCGACTAAAACTTAGGGGATGGGTGAGGTAAAATCGATTGGGTATTTCGGTGGCCGTAAAGGTCGAGCTTTCCTTATAGGGATTGGATAAGAGTGTAGAACTCGTGACTAAAGAAGTGTACCCACCGCCCGAAAACTCTGACAAAGTCAAAGGCATAACTCGTTTGCAGTTCCAGAAATCCAAAGTTAAGAATTTCGTCAAATTCACGGGTTCATCCATCTATGCTCACACATTGGATCACACGAATTTGTGAAACACGCATGCTAAGTCTGATTGGCAAGGCGTGTACATTAATTGAATTATAACAATCGAATAAAATAATTGGCGTGCGTCACCACCCAGCGGGATGCAAGACTATCAGACGATCATAAATTTATAAGGGAAAAACAGTTTTTAAGCTAACGGACTGCAAAACTTCAAATCTTACTTTCACAAACGCATCTGCCAAGTCGGATTTGTTCGCGTACTCCTTCAAATCGTCGTGGTTTACAAAACCACGTTTTTTTGAGTCGATCTCTTCGAAAACCCTAATGAAATGTCTTTGCAAACCCTGAGTTGGGGGATCATTGCTATCACGTCGAGCCATGGCGAAGAATTAGGTGTGGAAGATGTTTGCGACGAACGGGCTTAAAACGCCACTAGTTTAGGCAACGCCGATTACTGACCTTACAACAAATTCTGCGGGTCACTTTGACCCAGAAAGGAAATTATCAGGTTATTTAAATGACCTTTAAGGGATTCAATACCTTTTCCGAGCAGATGAGACGCATTTCACAGTATGGGTTCAATTCAACCAAGCAAATGTTAATTTAAATGCAAATTAAACTGCTTGTTTTAGCTGGTGTTGTTTGGAATCACTCAATGCACCTGTTATCAATTCTACCGCCACCATCCATGCGGATTATTTTTGACTGTTTTCAAGATATCGATGAACTTTTGCTCGATAAAACAAGAGTAGGACGCCGCATACGTCCTCCTAGTCGAACTCTCTGAATTGCCCAACAAATTCATGAAATTAAAGAATATCTGCCTCCAAACTCCTACCTGAAGCGCAAATTTAGTCTTTAGAAGCGATGATTGCGACAGTCAACCGATTTCCATTCTACCAATCCGTTTCTGGCATGACATTGCAATTTCTGGGTCTCGTGATAGAGATTAAGAAAACCCGAATGCTGGATCCCTCTCTGAAATTGTGTGCATGCCTCAAATGAAAACATCCTCGAAATTATGTTATCTGTATTGAAACAATTAACGATTTTGATGAAGAATGACTAAAAAATGTTAATATCTATAAATAATACCTTCGGGTATTTTTTGGGGAAAAAAGATTGTTAAACTCTGGAAACGAATACATGGAAAACTCGATAAATGTCCAATCCACGACTTATAAAAGAACAAACCCCCAATCGACAGATCAAATATTGGACCCATCAGAAAACTAAAGAAAAATCATTGAGATTTTACCCAAAGGTTTGGCAAAAATTGTATAAAAAAAAAAAAAAATAAATGTTTTAACATTTATCGGTGACTTTAGCCCTTCAAAAAGGGTGAATTAGCCTCATTACTCACCTGGGTGAGTATTTAAACAAGTGCGAGATTTTTTGCATTGCGAGTAAAACCTAAGCTCGAATGCACGAGGATTGAACTCAACATGTCCATGTTGAACACGACTTTGATTTTGTGAAAAAATCTAGTTACCACGACCCTGGATGGCGATATTGATGTCCGCAATAATGGACAAACACCTTGATTGCGCTATTTAAATATGTATTGACCAGATTGCAAGGGTAAGTGCCAATGATGTGGTCAATACAAATCATAAATGAAAAAGACTAACTTGGATAAACGCCTCCTCTAATCCTTTGAGTCGAGCATAGTCTTGCAGATCCTCGTGCGTGATCAGGTTTTTCTTGTCAACATCAATTTCCTCGAAGGTGGCCAAGAAGGCATGTTGAGCCATCTTGCGACTGTGTTCGCAGGAGGAAAATTGGTGTAGCCTGGTCAATGCACAACCGCTAGCGGTTTCACGCAAATGTAGTTCCGACTGGTCTATGGGTTCGTGTTCAGGCACCGCCATGCTAATCTGCTAAAGCCGTGGAGGTTCAACGGAAACCCTCCGTTGTCCTTAAACACCGGTCTGAACACGAAATCAGACTCCGTGGGTTGAAGGTACACAGGTCAAACCACCACCAACGTATGTTAAAACACTTAAGGCACGATCGTGAGTTTGGATGCGATGGGACTGGGTGATTGTTACACGACTAATCGTCTTTCACGCAGGCAGCACTGATCGCGTTGTGGCCATTCAAGACAATATATGGCTTGAAGGGCATTGGACAAACGTCCGTCCAGTTGAGGCGCAAGACTGCAAGAGGTTTATTTTGAGAGTTTTGGCATGAAAAAATTTGTTTGTCGAACTACTGTGAAGAGGTAAATGAGTTCGAATATATTCGCGGCACAGTTCCACGAAATAAATTCCGGAATCGGCCATTGCCCAAAGAGGATCCGAATCATCAAGGTATTATTTAAAAAGCTCGCGAGTTGTCACAATTACCATTTCTCACCCTATCTATATTTACAACGAGTTGTCTTCGTCTTAAAAGGCCATAATAAAAATTTTTTTTTCTCAAATTAACAGGGTCATCTTCACGTACAGGCACACAGGAGTACCAAACGTTAAGTTCGGAAAATCGATTGCTTCACCGGGTAATCTTGCCTCCAACTGAATATCAAAATTCCAGGGCGTAATTTTGCAACATTCGGCTATCCTGAAGTGATCATTTGGACGCCATCGTACCCGTTTCCTAGATCGCCGTTTCAGGTCACTTGGTGTCATCTCAAACCGTGCGGATGCCTGTATAATTCCCCTCCTAAGACACCGTTGCCACTAGCTCGTAAAGTTCTGCCCCTCCTACGTTTTTAAAAATAATCGCGTTTTCCAGAGGATTATCAATGCCCTCCCGCCTCTAGAATTTCGCAAACTCGGTCATTCTCTATTGGTTGTGATGTTTTATTTCCAGAAGAAAAGATGAATCAGAAACCCCGAGGTGCTGTTGGTGCGTGGCATTGGTGCCCATCACCTTAATACCACGATTACTATTACCATTGGTTGGGGGATCCAGCCTGTTTGGCAACGGATTAAGCGTTGCTTTTAAAACCCGAAAACTGACGGTGCGACAAGGGGCGTTGTCATCGAAGATGCCTGTTGTGATGACACATACGCTGCTGTCGTGTGAGAGAGGCGGATGTGCCAACCTCAAGAGGTCTCAAAACCCAAACTCTCATCAAAATAATCCGCAGAGCATGATGCAGAGAATAAATAGGAACGACAAAAATTCAAATCATGCGGGTGGGTTTAAATTCGAAGAAAAGTCGTAACCTTGAGGTCAGTTCATATCTGTGATGGACAGAATCACGCAAACACGCTCTGCTTGCAATAAAAGAAGGGGTTGACTGTTTTTGTGGTGGGCTGGTACGGAAACAACGTAAAAATGCATAGCTATGCTCGTGATTATCCCCCCAGTAAACCCTTGACCCATAACGACCATTATCGTCAAGCATTGTCAGAGTTTGAGTCTTGGAAAAGTCTTTTCCAAATCTTGCACAAAACAGGCATCTAACAGACGCATCTATAATTTGCGAGGATCGAGTTTGTTGACAAATAAGAAAAATCATATGACCTCTTTCTTTCTCAGCCTCTCTACTGGGTTTGGCTGAGATTGGTGGAGGCACACACACCTCTCTTGCATTTTACTTTGGTGTTATTTCGTCTCAACTTTTTCTGAATCGTTGTCGTCGTCGCAAGATGGAAAAGAAAACTTCAAAATGCCGATTGCAAATACAAGTCTTCTGCGTCTCTGTCAACAGTCGCCACTTCCTGTATCCCATTTTGTTTGTTGTAAACTCGAATGACCATAATAAAGTGAGTACCATTATTCTTAATATAATGATTATAACAACTAATATGGCCAATTTTTCTCCTTTTCTGCTGATATTTTCACCGGACAAAAAGTTGCCTGACACGTGGTTGGTGTGGCCATGTGCGACTATCGATTTCGCATTTCTTATAAATACCTCAGGCCAACTGAAATTTGCAAATGATTAAATAAATGTACAACGGTACTTTGGTGTTCAAACGTACTTGCGTGCTAAAAAACATGTTTTATTCGAATTCAAAATCACACGCCTGGTTACCGCGCATTCGACGAACACATCAGTCTCATGCCAAAATAGATTTCCGACAGTCACAACACCCCAATATCCTCCTACCTTTATACAAAGGGGTGCTAATCTATAGAAGCAGGAAATCATTTGGGCCTCGAACGATGTTTGTGGCGTAACAAGTTTATGTGGTTGCAGGTACACGCGAAAGTATGTCACACCCCCAGACCAAAAAACCCAAAATGCAAACTCGATTGGCCTACCGTGATAAAGGCCTGGGGCATATTATTCTCTTCCGCATAGATTCTCAGATCCTCGTGGCTGATAATGTGATCATTGTCCTTGTCGATATTGCCGAAAGCCGCCAGAAAACCTCGAACAGCCATTGAGTGCGAGAGAGAGTGGGGGTTGAGGAGGGTGGCCTAGTCGCTGAAGTGCAAGGTTTTTCGAAGCAATCCGCGAGTCGCTTTTAATGGCCCCACACTCCGATGATCTCATTGGTCAATGCGGCGCACTCACTAGCACACACATTCGACAAACTGCACACGCATTACTCGAGAAAATGCACCTCTCCACTCCCACGGCACAAACACACACACACACACACACTGGTTGCCTAGTCATCTTCAGCACTTTCAGACAGCAAATGAGGCCTACACGACATGACATGAGTTGGTGGCAGATTGGGTTTTGCAAATCAGTTTTTTTCCTTTTGAGTCGAATGACATTCGAGTTATGCACTCATCAATTTTATTGGTGCCTTGATTGGTTTGCTGAAACAATGAGGGTGTACGAGACTATTTATTTTCCCACGGGAAGCTGATTTGTTAATATTTTGCTTGCTTTGTTTTTGAACATAATAATAATAATATTCGCTTTATTAAGGTCACGAGGACCAAAACTTTCAGCATTAAAATTTACAATAAACAAACATGTTACAGGACGTAACAATTATACTTAGAAAATGCCGAATAAGTTAAGAAGAATAAAAGAAGTAACATCAAGGTAAATTGGCAAGAAAGGCCAATGTAACTCACGAAGTGTATAAAGTCTGGCAAACGGGAAATGGCGGCCATCGAAAGGCCCTATCCAAAACGCGCGCCAAAAATGCAACTGGAATTCGTTTGATCGCAGAATATTGTTAACTCTGACAGTCAGCTTTCGTGTGACTTGTCGATGCTGGACCCGTTTTGGTGTCAGGCGTGTTCAGGAGTCTGACCTCCCGACAACGTCCAATCTGGGTGCACTCGCAATTGATATAAATATTGATTTGTATTTAATTTTTAATTGATTTATATTTTGGTCCTCGTGACCTCAATAAAGCCACTACAATTATTATTATTATTATTATTATCGTATTCAAATTATTAATTCAGAGACTAAACCGGATCAAATGGGGGTTACTACTGCTCCCGAGAGAGAGATTTAAAATAATAATAATTATTATTTTATTCGCTTTATTAAGATAAGAAGGCGTTCTTGTGGACACTGGACTTGACTGCCCCGATGCAAGTCTACTTTAGTTTATTTGGGACAGTTAACGAATAAATGAAATGGTGGGTGGGTGGGTGGGTGACAATGAATGACAGTGTCCAGAAAATTGAAGAGAGGGAATATTTGGCACACATAAACTTAATAAAGCCATTTCAATCACGAGGGTTATTATTGTGGGGTTTTATGGGCCACGCAGGAAATAACACCACAACGGCCTGTGTTTAGGTGATTGGGTCCATAATAGGTGCTACTATGAACATGTCCAGACGACATGAATTGCACAGCGTTAATATTTTGGATGGCCGCGGGGTCTTTGTCCGACGAATACGTGGAAGGAGTGTGTGCCTCTGGCAGAAAATGCATGAATAGACATCGTCGAATGGTTGATTTGTCGATTCCCGTGTGATCTCAATTTCGTCACCCTCTACATCAGTGTTACTCAAACTTTTTCACTCGCGACACACTTGGGCTATCTGAAAAGTTACGCGACACACCTTTAGTAAAAAAAAGTTTTGTTTAAATTTTTTCCAACGTGTTTATTTCTAATGCGATGGGTGGGCTTGCTTTCGAGAGCAAATAATATTCAAACGGGGCTCTAATGTTGACAAACAAACACGCATTTCGTCGTCAAGTCGAAGGAGTCGCGCTCTCTTTTTTGATTTGATTTCAGTCAAAGCTGAAAATCCAAATTCACAACACCATGAAGACGCGAACGGCAAAATGATTTTGACTGCTTTTAAACTGAGAGCTGGAAACAACTGCTTCAAGGAGAGCCAAAATTCGTCCAAACTTTTTTCGGCGAATCCCAGTCGATGGAATTTGTCATTTCTCAACTCGATCAGCTCTTCTTCCTCTTGACACGAAAGATTTGATGTCTGGTTGCTTCCAAACGGGTTGATCACCCAGTCATATTCGTCGATATTAAGTGATGGAAAATAATGGTGAATTGCTAATTTAAGGCTTATCAGTGTGGACATGATGTCATCAGCGACTGTGTTCTTTAACTGAGATTCGTTTACGGAAGGGAAGCATTCAAAAATGCACTTCGAAACTTTGCTTTTCCATAGCGTCAGTTTTTCATCAAACGATTTCAGTTTGCATGTCGATAAGATAATGTTTTCCGATGGTCCTTGGAGACTCAAGTTGAGAGAATTCAGTTTGTCGAACAGATCAGAGAGAAACTGAACTTTGAACCACCAAATCTCGTCACGAAGATCGAATCCAAACTTTGTTTCCTCGACTTCCAAGAATGCAATTACTTCTACTTTGAGATAAACGAGACGCTTCAAAACTTTTCCTTTTGACAACCAGCGCTTAGAGCTTAAGCCAAGTCTCCTGAACCGACGAACAAGGAAGCAGAGTCGACAGCATTTATCAAAGACGGCATCCACATGATCACTCCATGATAACCGACTGTTAAAAATGACGCCGAGGAATTTATATAAGTTGTGTTGCCACATTTTCCAATGGACGCGCAGGCTTATTCTCTTAAATTTTAATCAAATAAAGGATTTTCCAGATGTCATCTCATTTAGAGGATTCACTAACATTATCGACCACCTTGCAATACCTTAGGTCACTGAACACACTAAGGAAACCAATAACCCAGATTTCTGGAAATTATATATTTTTCCAAATGCAAAACAAATTGCATGTTCGCTAAGACGCCAATCACGACAGAGCACCCTTCAGAGCATCACGCGATCGACAGCCGCGTTGAATGTGTAGTCTCGGTCCTTGGCGGAGACCTGTGTCTTGGGCCGGAAGGGATGGAAGAGGCCGAACTCCTGGTCAGCCTGCGACAGACCGATGCTCTCGCCGCGGACGCGCACGAAGTCGAAGCCCAAGTCGAGGAGAAGGTGGGCCGAGACACGGTTCATGAGGTCTGCAGTTTCGCCCACCGGGGGCAGCGAGTAATAAAGGATGCCGTGGTCCCGGCGGTAGGGCAACATGTTTTCCGGGGGTTCGGACCCGCAACCCATGGGACGGCCAGACAAGCAGGAGCGCACCACGCCGTATTGCATAAAGAGTTTGAGAACCTGGCGCCAGTTCATTACAAGAGTCGATCGATCGCGAACGAGCAGCGGGTGCAATGGAGCATGGCCTAAATTGCATATAATCTGTTGTTACTTTTAATACATAAGTAGTGTTAATAGGTAGATCCGTAATGGAAAAGAATGCGTACATGCGACCAAAACGTTCTCATTACAATGCAAAGCATCCTGGAGGACGCCATCGAGCCATTGGAGCTGAATACGTGACATAGTGAGCCGAACACGGGGCATTTGGCCGCGTTCACAGGCCGTGATGAAGTCGGCATTCGTCATTAATTCTTGAGGCCATCCAACGCGTTTCGTTGGACCGTATGCGTGCATTGCGCACTGCAATTAACAGACACATAATCAGTATTCGGTAAGCTCTGAATTTCTATGTCGTTCTACCTACCTCTTTTCCAATCGGGTTTCGTATGTTACACTGGAATGCAAAACCATCACCCGTTGTTTCAGAATTCTCAATAGTTGGCATGTCGCACGTATTTCTGGGCTCCGTTGCCAGAAGTTCGTAGCCATCTAGGACAACAAGGCGCCATTGTGGTCCAATAGGTAGCTTTAAAATAAGTTTATCTCAGCAAAGCGGCGCCTACCGTATAGTACAGATTTCCACAGCAGCGCACACAGCTCTGCGTTTTTTCCATAGCCAAAGGTAAATCGCCCATGAATGACGCGGTATATTGATCACGAACTGCTGATTCCATATCTCCAATAACATGCCACAACTAAAATTATTATTTTAATTCGCAGGTCAAACCTTGGAGTATGTTTTATTGAATGAGTGTCCCAGGTGAGCGATAAGGTCATCAACTTCACTCTTGGTAACGATATTTCTCGTGTCCAGAACTCCCCCAAGTTGTACAACGCCGTCGACATTTTCATATGAGATGCTCTTTAGAGTATCTTCGAGCAATTTGAGATTTCCTGCAGGATACTGCGGGCATTTTGTAAAACGAAGGTTACTGAATGCTCCGACCCTGCAAATGGCTTCGGCTTTTCCAGATGGCGCCGTAGGATGGTCCTCGTAATAGTGAAGTCGGTGTCGTTGAGGGCCAGGGCAGGGGAAATTTGGTATCAGATGGGCCATTGGACATTTTGGGACGACTTCGCTGAAACAATCCTTTGGAGCTGGAGGCCACTCTCGAAGAGGCTTGCAGGGAATCATTGTGATTTGCTTGAATAAAAATACAAAAAAGGCACTTTTGCAATAAAGGCAAGTAGTGGAACATTATCTTCCTTTACAAATATGAATATGTTTAACATAACATGTTCAGGAACAAACAAATTTGTTATATTAAAAAATGCACAAATGAGAGTTTATGGAAATTAGTTAAATTGCATTTCAATCATTGCCGAGTATATTAATTTAATATATTTTCACCAATATAAAGACGATTTGGGTAATTTCTAACGTCAAAAAACTCACCGACTATTCGATGTTACCATAAGACCCAAACTGATAAGACGCGGATTTTACAAAGTGTCTTGGAATCACTGCATTAAAACAAGACAACTGTTGACATCTGCACCTTATGTCAGATTTTATATTTTGAAAAATGATGATCTCTAGATTCGATTGTTTTTACCGTGAAACTGTGAAATATATTTTTTTTAGATAGTCAGGCGCGTGGCAATGACAATTTTTCCTCCCCACTACATAAATATTTAACAAACAATTATTTTAAAATAATTAACAACTATGAATTTGCATAGGTCCGAATCCTCTATAGTCAGCATCTCTGGTGTTTATAGGAAATCGTAATTATAATACATATCTTTACGAGTGTTCCGTCAATATTCGTCTCGACCCCTTAATACCGGCACACAGCACGACAAATTCCATTTTTTGGCGAATAGATTCGGTTTGTGCGACCACACTTATCAGATCCATCTTTCTATCTTATTGGAAAAGCAAACATGGCATAAGTTTTTCGAAAATTGGTCCTTACTTCGAACAAGGAATCACATATTACTGATATTTTTCGAGTATAGCACCGCGGTTATCCATTTTAGCATTGCCTGCGTTTCCGTCCATTGCGGAACTCCAAATATTGTTCAAATAATAAACAATATTATTTTTTTCAAACATCCTTCTTTTACCATTGTCGCTTTTGATACTGAGCTATATGAATGTCGCACCAAAAAGATACACCCAAGGGAAAATATAAAACCGAACTACCCATATACTCGGATGAAAACATCTATTTTGTGTACACAAATAAATAATAAACCATTAAAAATTTTCAAATTTGAATTGCATTTCACTTTTGTTCCGATTGATAGGTAATTGCTCCTCTACTAACGCTGTTCTACGCTATCGAGTGTCGGTGAATCGCTGGCTGTTTTGATACAATCACGCATGTTAGGCGCACTGGAGGAGCGTCGAGGCAATTCCTGAATTATTTGGTGTTTCTGGGTGCGACTACGTCGTTGAAAGTCAATTGAATCTTCAAATGTTACGGTACGGTACCTGTTGAGACCATAAAATGTCATCGATAAGCAAATTGCGCTGTGGAATCGGAACAGTATGACCAATGGATTAAGAAGACCAAGCAACATTTTAGGGAGTTGATAATCAACCATTCGAATCGAGATATCCTGTGATTTCACCTAAAAAAGAATTTCATGCTATATGCAATTGATTATCGATTAAGCTTGGTAAAGGTAACTAACCTGGAAGCTAAATATAATCCAAAGACAGGAATTGGCGATCATAAGTCCTCCAAGAGACACGCGGTCAAAAATTTGTTCTTTCGTTGACCTCAAATTCTTTCCTTCTCGATGAAGGGCATCAAGGATAACAAATGTTTGCATATTAGCTTCAACAAGATTCGTAAATGCAATACAGATTCGAAATACTCCAGTTATCATCATGTCTTTGACTGTGCCCAGCCTCAGGACAATATTACAGAGCGACACAATAATAAGAGCGTCATAGAAAATTGTCGCGAAGTGAAGGATTATAAGTAGACGTCTACTAATTCCGATTGGTATTGCCGTGCCAGAAAATGGTAATGTTCTAATGCTAAAGATGGTTGCGATGGAGAACCCAAGAGCGAAAAGACTTGTGGTAAACGTCTCGGCAAGATGAAACCGATGACCGATGTATTCCGGTTGAATAGCCTCCAATTCAAGAAGGAGTACGAAGAGAATTATAAGGGCAATGCATACACCGCCGGTCAAGTGAATCCACTTTGCCTTTTGTATCCGACTTAGGCAACCCTCGTTACCAGCACCATCCTCTCCGTGAATCTACAGTGAAAATTGTGAAACATAAAAAATCATGGCTGCGGCAGAATGCAAATGATTGAACCAATGTCAAGTCGAAAATTTATTGTGTAAGAGAACACGTGATGGCCATGATGGCTCAAATTGCATGTTTCGCCCCCACATCTAAGACCCTATAATTATCTAGACACACTAATTCCAATTGTTATCCCCCTGACCTGACAACCGCATGGTAAGCAATGCCATTACAACCTACACAATCGTTGACGTTTATATGACTCCATTTTCCAATGCGACTGTTGAGTTCAACCCAAATGGCAGCCATGATGGCGGCGAATTCAAAGACGGTGGGGAAAAGATACGGTGTGAGACGGAAGACGACACACGTCAGCTGTTTCTCCACAAGGTCCTCAACACATCTCCAGAGTGGATCCACCAAATCAGTCATGTTGTCCAATAGGGAGTCCAAACAGATGCACACGTTCACCGTTAACAGATGAATTAACACGAAAGCGGAAACCCGAGTACGACTCAAAATTACTAGCTTAATTGAAACATTAAAAAATAGAAAACTTGATTAAGCGAAAGATTTAAAATAATGCCACGCAAAATGTGATGGGATCGTGTGGTCTGTCCTCATATATGATTAAACTGATTTATCATATTGGGTGGCCTTAAAATTACTCGATGAAATGTTAATAATAATATCTTTTCGTCACGTCTTATCATCATCTAATAGGATAATTAATGACCTCTCGCCATACAAGCCAACTTGGTCGATTGAACGCTTCCATGGATGCAATGTGAATTGAGGAGAATGCACGTATATACCTTGTGAAGTGTAAAGACGAAGAATATTTCGAGAAAGATGAAGCCAATGTGGAAGGCGACCAAAACAGCCTCGGCCGACCACAGCGTTTTCTCTCGACAACACTCGTAAGTCCGCAAAATTATTTGGACGAGCGAAAGAACGCCAAAAACTAGGGAGCAAAGCACAATTATGCACAATTTTTCCGAGAGAATACCTTTACCTCGATTTAAAAAAACCACATCCTGCCCAGGTGGTTACATAAACCTCTGGGATTGTCTGCGAAGTTGCCAAATTACCTCGCTCAATGAATGTAGATCTGGGCAGTCAGGCGACCGTACTTTTCACGTGTAAATCACGGTCAGCCAAACAGAACTCGCGACGTCAGTGCCCTCCCCCCATTGGTTAGCGTACGACCAATCATTGTTAATATTTCGTTTTTCCTACTACCAATAGTCAAAAGGAAGGCTCATTTTGGTAAAATTACTCAACTACGCGTTAATTTGCGGCTGGTTTAAAAGAAGTCATGCATGAAATAGCTAGAATTTGCATGAGTACCCGTTATCACACCACCAGCCTATGGTGACTTACGAACAATACCGAATCGCAGTGGATCGCAAATTGCCTGGCCTTGGAGCGAAAATTCAACTGGTTTTGCATTTTCGGCCCGATTGTCTGATTCGTGCGCTCCATAGGCCTTTGTTCGGAACGAGTAGAAGTAAATAAGCATTGCCAGTATCATGATAAATGACGTAAGGAAGAGTAGGCTGAAGAGGATCTGAAAAACACCAAAATAAAATGATGACCTATATTCAGCGTCCATACAATTTGTTATTATTTGATTTGCCAAATGGAAAAAAATGGGAATTCCTGACCCAGCGAGATACCTGCGACGCTGGTTGCTATCTACCGACCCGGTCAAAGATCGTCGTAGCGAGATAAAAAGAACTAAAGGCCGATAGGGTGCTCTGTGTCTTTCCTGGTTGAGCCACGGACTCTCCGGGAATTAACAATGACAAACATAGTTATTTGGGAACCGTTTGATTCTCCAAAAGCACTCAATCTTCATTTTTATATATTCCCCTCATCCCTAAATGTCCATGGTCTGTACAAGCCACGCATTTCTGGCAGGTCGGTGAGGGTGACCCGTGTCTAAAATGAGCCATTTGTCGAAATGTTAACGCCCACGCATTCACCTTACACTTACCATCCCCAATGAGCCCTTTACTTGAACCACACCGTCAAGTAAGGAGGCCATTCTGGTTGGTGGGGATCACGCGCTTGGGCGGCAGAGATTCGTTTTCCCGCAGAATGGGACAATTCAAGTGGTAAAAAGACGGCTTTTCGATAGTTTTACAATGCAGCAAGACCAATCGCTCTCTTCTGTCCACGTGCAAGGAAGACTACGAACGTACAATGTAGAAGCTGTGTTTCTCCGTGCGACAGTAGTGTTTCTTGTCGTCAATGGAGGCGGCCGCTGCCAGCGATATCAAGGTAATGGCGTACAGCGTTGTGCATATATTTGTGTGCTTTTCACTTTAAAGGAGAAAATGAATGATAGTAGAATACTAATAAGAAGGATAACTAGATGTACGTGCTCCTGCGCCTTACTAGAAACGAGACAGAGCTCCCTTTGGAGGTTCCACGGCTTCAACCGTCCTGAGCTCGGGCGCCGACAAGACGTTAACCGGCATGCCGAGTTTCCGGGTGATTCTGGCGGTGTGGGGCGAGCCAACGGCTGCCAATGACCTCGTTCGCACCAAATACGGGTGCCCCTTATTCCTTATATGCGGGGGTGGGGATGCTTTCGAGTGAGGGTTTTTTAAAACAAGTCAACGGTGGGAAAGTTACGTTTTGGCCAAATAATTTCCAAAAAGTTGGCTGAAGTGAAGAGTGGTAAACACAATTCGAATTTGGAGAGCCAATGCGAATATAAAAAGCTGGTCGCGATTATTCAGTGGCAAATTATTCGCTTCTGGGGACTTTGAAGATAATTTGCCACATTAAGTGACCGTTATAATTGGAAGATGTCGAATAGGTTTACATGAATAAACAAAATAACAACGGGGTAAATTTGACGTTTAGGAAACATTGAATTGCGGTCTAGTTGCTGCTGGCACAACGCACCTGCGTTTTGGTTTATTAATGAACCTATTTGTGAAAGACGTCATTAATGTCAAAACACCTTAAAACGCGAAGTATTCATCAAATTTCAAAGCAATTAAAACAGTCGAAGAAACAATATATTTGTACATAAAACTCAAAATATGTCATCGTCTCTGTCTCTATAAGTGCGTCCAAAAGTTCCCAATATGTTTCTTGAAGAGTTCCCGATTACCAACTCGACCCGTCACCGAGGAGAGATAGAAGGATTTGACCTCCGTGTATTCTGGGTGCGCAGCGTCCCCCATGAAACTGATGCGGACAGTTTTCCTGCGCGTATCACTGAAGTCGGCTGGTAAGAGTATCTGGTTCGGCTTAACGAGGATATTTCTCCGTCGTCCCCAAAAATGTAAAAGACCAAACCGTAGCAAGCCGCTAGGTTTATGCAGGCTTACCTAAAATATAGTTGGTAATATACTGTCTGCTTAGATAAATGTAAGTAGCCAGTGCACCACGACCTACCACGCCGATCATCTGAGTTGAAAAATAGCTAAATAAACACAGGGTGCAAAACGAGAAGGATGTTGCCCCGAACAGAAACCAACACAAATCGGCATCGACCATTTGCTTGTAGTAGCAGACCAAGGAGATCGGCGTTCCAGCGACTAGAGTAAACGTCAAAAGTAATTTGAGTCTGGAGAAAGCCTACAGAAATGTTATTCATTTATGCGAGATACCTGCGCAAACGGCATTGCACGCATCCTATAAATAAGAGCCCAATTCTCTGGGTGGCCGATTTCGCTTGTGAGGCGATTGATTTGCTCCAGGGTGAGCTGGGTGGCTGATCGGTCCGTTGTTTGTAGGGATACCCTACAGGAAACATCTTCAGTCGGACGCTGTACAAGGGGTTTGAGTCGCGCAACGGGATGTCCCAAAACGGTTGAGGTGTGGAGGTATAGAGACATCGTGGTCAGAGTTTGTGGGAACAGACGACCTACCCGTGCAGTGCAAAGAGTGACCATACTTGTAGGTAAAGCTAGAATAAGGATTGCATTGCATTTCTCTCTCGAAACAAAACAAACAGCTGTGATAGGCTTAAACGAGACCACTGCTGAATGGGCATTACCGCACCAAAATGAGGTCATGTGTACGCACACAAAATCGATAATTTTATTATCGATTAATCCACGGTGAAACGTACATTTTAGGCAGAACATAGTAAGCACAATATGCCAAAGCACGTTGACGGAATATTTGAAATAACAAAATATATATGTATCACCCCGAGTAACAATGAAGTGAAACAACCCTAAAGTCGTGGTGAAGGGGAGGCTTGAAAGACAAGGCGTGTGGCAAAGGGGGGGGTATTGGGGAGGCTGTAGGTTCACTGGGAGCCCCGGGTGAAAATCGGCGAAATTGGATCCCTAATCAGCAGGAAAATCGTCATCGACGGGAAATCGCGAGAGTGCAAATCATCGTTTGAGCCGATAATGAGCTAAAACTATAAAAACACAAAAACTTGTATACATTTTTCGGAGACACATTTTCGTAGTAGTATCCAGATTTATTAAAGCACGCGACATTTTTTTCAAAGAAGTCAATAAAACCGGACTCTGTTATCAGAACAGCACCAACGCTATCCTCTACTACCACTAATAATGCCAATATCGCTACCAATACCACTACTGATACTACTGCTAAAACCGAAATCATTATTACCATCGATAATACACGATCACTTCTACTACTAATGCTCTATCGCTACTCACATTACTGATAATGCTGTTATTAACACTCCTACAAGTACTTCCACCACTACTAATAACACTGTCGCTAATACCTCCGCTACTAAGTAGTAGACATGAAACAAGGCACTACACTTGATATGAATGACCTACAAACGTTCCTTGAAACTGGAGAATGATGTTATCCCTTTTGGCGAGCTCATTTCGAAGACCCTCGTTCTTAAACTGTAGTCGCGAGATCTCCTATAAGGCGATATAGATTTAGATAATACAATCAGGAAACAATACGCGACTGCGTTTCGTTTCTCAAAGAAGTTTTTTTATAAAACGTGCACCCATAGTAAAATGCTGGGAAACATTGAATTTCAAAAAGAAAACAATTAATTGCTATAAAAAATATTAGCGAACAAACCATTCTCACAAAGAAGCACCCATTAATGGCGTACTATGCTGCCTATTATTCAGTAAACGCATTTCATACTTCTCATTGTCCTGCGATTTGTTCATCGTTTTTCCCCTAGCGCTACTAGGATTGGCCTATTCTTTATAAACGCTTTCATAAGTCAAAGATCCCCAAACCATGCATAAATTGTCCCGTTTCTGTGCGCCAACTGAGTATAGAAAAGTGGACACGCGGTAGAATTCGGAGGACGCGGCAATCGTACACAACACCCGATAGAAGCCTGGTGGTGACACCTGGCCACTGCATGTCGAAGAAACAAAAACAGTTTCAAAAAGTATTCGACCACTGGTGTCTACGACGAATTCTGAAAGCCGACTGGCGCTACAAGCTCTCTCCAACAACGAAGAAATAATGCGTCGATGTTCAGACATGGAGAAGCTGTCAACCCATCTACAACGTCGTCGTCGGTTCGGTCACGTCCTGCGCCGTCCAGCGACAGACCCCACAAACCTCTGCCTGGCTCTGTCACCATGGACGGATTGGCGCTGCCGGGTCGGTTGACAACTAAAAAACGTGGATAAGCACCGTCAAGGAGGACGTGGAGCGACTAGAGCTACAGCAGGTCTACGGGAGGCGTCGCTAGAGAAACAGAACTGGACCACAATCAGGTCTGACCTGGCTGTCTCCGATCGCTGCGGGTGGGCGGCTACGATCCGGCTGCGACATCCATGAAGCTGCCGGTTGCTCATACTCTGGCAGGAGCATCTAGCCGTACCAAAGAAGAAGAAAAGGAAAACCAAATAGTCGCCTACCAGAAGAGCCTCTTCGAGGGTTTGTGGCATCGTGGTGGATTCGTCGAGATCGGAGGTGGACGAGAGCGGTGAGAGCTTCTGGCGATACGAGGCAGTCAACAGACGACCTCCTCCTCCTCCTACTCGGGGCTCCATGGCGTCTCCCAGCGTCTCTCTCGTGAACAACTCGGATCGCGGCGATGAGACTTCGGACGACTTAATTAAGAGAATAAAACGGATTATGAAAAAAACAGGCAATTTCTTGTAAACTTGAATTAAACGGGGTTTTCTTGAGGAAATGACACATTCCCCAACTGGGTGCCAACAGAAACGTCAGTTACAGCGATTAAAAATGTGCCAGCATGAAAAACAGGGCCAACAACTACAAAACCCAAAACAAACCAAGTTTTCCAACGGCACTGGCGCATTATGTGTCCGTCTTTTCCAGAAATCAACGATCCCGGGGCAGATCAAAGAGTCATCAACAACTTTTTCCAATATCACTCCGACCTATTCGAGATTCTGTGGAGTCGCCGATGGACTCTGGAATACCAGAAACACTTCTCTGGGGTTCTGTGGACCCCGGACTCGGCCTTGCGGGGCCCGGTGCACGATCGGAGTCCGGTTCCAAGTCGCGTTCTAGTCGGAGAGAGTGGGGGAGTTCCCGCCCACGAGCAGAAAAGGAAAGCAAGGCGAGAAAAGAATTGTCACCGACTCACATAGTTACTGTTGAGGGTGGGAACGCCGTTGTCTAGTTGCTCTGTGAACACGCTCAGATGGCCGGTGTTCTAGGGAAAGAAGAGGATTACTGAGAAGACGATTAAGAAGACCTAGTTTGGCCGTGTTGTGCCCCATGGAGGTATTTTGGTAAAGAAAGAGCACTCGTGGAGTTGTCGTGGGGGCATTGCCATTCACGATAACCCATGTTTAGCGCTCACGATTGAGAAGTGTCCTAAACGCCGTTCTTTTTGAAACCGCAAGACATTAGCATTGAGCCGTGTGGTTTTTGAGCCGTTCGTTATCACCACTACAGATACACCAGCTGGGATGCGCGCACAGGGCTTTTGATTTATTCGTTCGCGCGCGCCTGCTAGACGATGAGCCGACTTTGTGAATGGCACTTCCATGGGGAAGGTGGTGGGCCGATAGTGTACCCATCTGCACCCTCGTTCAGTTGGTAAGGGACCTGGGTTCGACTAGCAGGTGTCACCTGTAAATAATATACCCCGGAATCTTCATAGCCGAGCGTAGTGGCGTGCGCTTGTAATCTAGCAACCTGGAGGCCGGGTGGCGGAAACTGTCTCGCGCGCGTTATGGACAAGGCCTTCTATGGCCGCCATTACCTCGTTGTTATTTCCTCCATTCCTGTTAAACATTAAAATGCTGAAAGTTCTGGTCTTTGTGACCTTAATAAAGCGTAAAAATTATTATTAAAAAATTATTATTATTATTCATGCCAAACGCCCATGAAGCCGGTTTATCCTCTAGCAAGAGATAGCCGCGTAAAAGTGAATTGAAATTACAAAATCTGTGCGGTTTACCATGACGTTTCTCGGGAATATGTTTACAGGTGGCGGCGTCCCCTGAAACCTGGGAGTCGAACCCAGGGTGACCTCACCAACAGAGCTAGCAGGGTGCCAACCACTACACCACGGCGATCCGCCCAAACCTAACCTACGGCCACTGCGAGTCGAAGACACAAGTTGATTGGAAGTATTCAATGACCGATGGCGTCTAAGATGAATCTCTAAAGCGAACTGGCGTGACCATCTCTTCAACGACGACGAAATAAGACTTCGATGCGTAAACCCGTCTTCAACGCCGTCAGCTGCTGTGGTTCGGCTACGTCCACGCCTGGACTGGACGAAAATCCGCTCGGATCGGTTCGCGACATTCATGAAGCAGCCAGTACATCGGATCGCCATGACAACGAAGAAAAAGGACGAATGCGCGATCAAAAGACCCACCTCATTTAATAGCCTCTTCAGCTGGAATAGCATCAATTTGGTGCTGGCCAGTGTCTGCTTCACCTGTCTGTCTTGTTCACTCGACATCATGTAGGCGGTGCCGTCGGAAAACGGCGTCGCGTTAGACGCCGACCTCTCCGAACAAGGTCGATAGGTGACGCTGCAATTTATGCGAGCAGTTATGGGTGCAGGGCGAGGGGTGTCGCCGTCCATGGAGGCATAACGCTGATTTCGCAGCCGTCTCTGGCGAGGTCGCGGCATCGTCGTAGACGTCACCGACTGAGACTGACAACGTCGCCCCGGTAGAGAACGCAGACGCCTAGAAGTGACAGGAACCGCACAATAAATGGCATCCGTGAAAGAGAGAAACCACGAACCGAAAAAATAGAACCGAAGGTTTTAAATAGGTAATATTTGTCGGTTCACGGAAACAGATGTGGATGGCAACAGAACCGAATAACTATCGGCTCCGACCGGCGCACATGGGCGGCTACGATTCGAGACATTCGCGAGGCCGCTTCATTCACTGGCAGGAGATTTCTGAGACAGGCAACTTATTACGAATCTTCCGAGAATAGTGCTGGCCTCAAAGGCGTAATTGCAGAACACAATAACGGGGTTATTTGCGCGTGGTTGAGGTGGCATGAAGGAGCAACGCCTCTTACCCATCGCCACCAAACGATAGGGAATCAATCAGAGGATTCAGCTGTTCAGATACAGGAGTGACATCAGAGGCGTTGGACACAAATCCCTTGGAGTTGCAGGCGTTGACGGCGGGTGTGAATACGGAGCCGTCCTCGGAGTACACCTCGGGTGTATTCGGCAGGGACAATTGGGTGGCGAGAAAATGGGCGGAACGTGGCCGCTGACTGCTCAGTCGACGGGGAATTGGCTTGCTACCACCACTCGGAGTGTCACCTAAAGTGAGGCATAAAATGGCAACAATCAAACCCGTATGAGAGCAGCCTGGCCGCCAGAAACAGGCAGCGGGGGTGTGTGGTAACAGGGAGGAGCAGAAGATGTACCTCGGGTCATCTGCCATGCCAATCTTGCGGCAATTTCCCGATCTAATAAACCCAACGTGTGACCACTCCGAGTGGTTTCCTGCATGCGGCAGTAAATCGCTTGACAGGATGAGGGTCAACGACGATGGGGGTGATTCTCAATCGAATTCGGCCGCCGATCGATAAAACGAAGAACCACCACAAATTCTAGCCCCTTAACCGTACTAAAAACGGGCACAGAAGGAAACGCCGCCATTTTCGATTTACCTCGAAGTAGAGTAACATACATATTGTGCAGCATTGGCCTCTCTGGGACTGGGTGTCAACGCTGATGTGTTTAAGGATTTGCCCTGACACGTCGATATCGTCGTTGATACACAAACAGGCATCGCGTGGCGCAAACGGAACAATTGAACTGCCTGGGGGGGGGCGGTGGGCTGGATTTCCGGTTGCTAACGGCAACTACCAATTCAGCAATTTATAGCTACCATAGAGTAGCGTCCTTTATGATTGCTATATTAAGGCATGCATATGCAGCAGAGGGGAAATGGGGAGGTGTTCGACGATTGTTTAAACGAAGCCTGTCGTCTTTTTATTTTTATATAGTTTCAACCGTCCTGGGAGGATTGGAGGCACGACTTTAGTGCACGAACCCACCAATTGTGCAGGTTCTCCCACTTATGTAGATGCGAGAGGCCGGCAATTTACAAGATAGGCAAACAAGCACGATTTCTAACCCGTAATTTATCAATTAAGAGCCTTGCCTGCACTCCACGCCACTGGCAAAGTTAACTGCTGTTTACAACCTGAAACAGCCACACTCCAAACGCTACTATGGCCAAACCCAAAGAGCTGTCAAAGGGCATCAGCCTGGGAAGACTAAATCTGTAATAAGTAGGCAGCTTGGTATGAAGAAATCAATTGTGGGAGCAATCATAAGAGCACGCGAGACATACAAGACCACTGATAATCTCCATCTATCCGGAGTTCCAGTGGGTCAAAATGATCGCAATAACGGTTAGCAAAATCCAAGAAGCACACCGAGGCATTTAGTGAATGGCCTGCAGAAAGCGGGGGTCAAATGAAACACCACGCCGCGAGGAAGTGCCAGGCATAGTGTCCCCGTGCATAAACCAGAACACGCCCAGGCCTGTCTAGGGTTTGCTAGAGAGCGTTTGGATGATAATGATGATGATCCAGAAGAGGATTGGGAGAATTGCATATGAAACCAAGATAGACTCGGTTTGCTGTGAGGAGACGGAATGACAAGTTGCATCCAAAGAAGACACCTTGCCTACTTTGAAAGACGAGAGTGGAACCATCGTGCTTTGGGCAGTTTTTTTCGTCAAAGGAGGGACCAAGACGACTGTTTCGTGGAAAGGGGAGATTTAATAAGGCCATTTTTGCGAGATTTTGAGTGAACCCCTTATGTTGACGTGCACAAAACGTTTGACCACTGTCATTGACCAAATACCTTTTTTCTACTATAATTTAAAATTGCTATTTTCTGAATTGTTTTCCCATTTTTTCTCGTATGGTTGGAGTCATAATTGCAGGCCCTCTCATCTTTTTAAGTATGAGAACTCGTACAATTGGTGGAGCTGAAAAATACTCGTTTGCTCATTCATTGCTACGGCATTGTGCATCATTATACAAAGAGAGTGAAACGGATTACAAATGCATGAAAGGGAATTTTATAACTGCTGTGAGAAAATATGCTTTCGACCTAATCAAAACTTAACTATACCCCAAGTCCACCAGGGATGATTCTCTAGCTCAAATCCAATGCTGCAAATCTTGCGCCCCACCCAATTTAACTCGCAATGGGTGTTAAAGATTAGAATTAGACGAGTTATATAGGAAAGACCTGGGGATATACCTTGGAGGGAGATTGTGTTGGGTCGCACATACGGATGACTGGACACGCGAGTGGGCGTAAGAGGTCCATCTGGATAATGTTGCGAAGGTGTACTGGATAACGAAAGGCGGCTATCAACAGCACCATCGCCCTGTTCTGAAGCCAACGCCGACTGGGTCATTTGAGGTCTATTTAGGCTGACGGGCCTGGAGATTTTTGGGATCCGACGCATTGCAGGGCGTTCACTGGAGGCTTGAAACATAAAAGGGATTCATAAGACGCATACACAGGCATCCGGGATAGGAGAAGAAGAGACAAACGCACGGTTTTTTCCGCACAAACGTCTCGAAACTCTCCGAAACACGCTGGTAAGCTGTAGTAGTGATGACCGCGATTTCCGGTCATTGAGTCCAATTGGCACAGACGCACAAGTGGCTGTGGGAGAGCGATCAGCAATTAAATCACCTGCCGCAGAGGACAGGTCGATAGGCACGCTTTCAGTAGACAAACCGGGTGGTTTCGGTGATGATTTGTTGAACTAGTGCGAAAAAGCGAGAGGTTAGGTTAAAAATCAATTGAATAATTTTATTGCAGAATATATAAATTAGCATACCTTGTAGCTGATGGAGTTTGAGGTGATAACACCAGAATGACGAAACTCTGGGTAGTTCGCTGACACATCGGGAGATTTTGGATGGCGCGTTTGGGACGATTGCTGTCCCATGGCTAAATGAAGATAAAAGCCAAGCAAATTTGTAACCCGAAATAAAATATTGCTTGCATTAGAATACACCATTCATTAATGTGATACAACAAACAAAAACGCATTCACAGTATGTCGGATACCGTAAAATATTTAAACGGAACAGTAAAGCCTTGATGGAAGTAGTAACTAGGTTAATATAAGTAAAAAGTTGCCTATTTGTGTTTTATTGTGCAGCACCGTAAATGCGACTTAATTTATTTATAAGAACATTTGACTGGGCATTGAAGCACACAGAAAAAGTGACTCGGGACGGGGTGAATTAAATTAAGAAAACACAAGTCCCATAATTGAATGAGAACAATGCCTCAGAAATCCATACAATGCGACACTTCCAGAACGCCAGTTCTAACAAAGATAAATGAGTATGCAATCGGTTAAACTTACAGTCCTGCAACGTGTTGACAGCTAGTATAATGTAAGTTATTTTGCACCAACCGGATATACTAACCACCATTGGAAAACCCATGACAGTCTACTGTTGTTTCATATATTTTATCTGAGCAGAGCAAATTAATTGACCCGTACCATTTATTTCTATTCGCGTGCGTCCATCCAAGTTAAACTGGCTTGTTTCCCAGAGTTATATATAAAAGAGATTTACCATCACCCAAACATCAAGGAAGACAACATGCATACCTTTTAAAATCCCTATGCAGTATGAGCCAATCGCCGTTTTATTCCAATGGGTGCAAACACAATAAAGTGCTTGTTGTATAAGCTGCATTTCGAAAATAAATATATTATTATCAACATATCTGACTGAAAATATTTTACTCGATCGTATTTAAGAGTGAAAATGTGAGAATTTGGTCATGATTACCTATTGCCAATTAAGTAAATTTAGCGTTCATAAGAAAAACAAGCCGAGTGAAGAGGTACATTCTGTAAATAAAATAAATTCTTCGTTTTACTAATAATTAATTTCTTATTTGGTAGGATTTTTCATTGGAATCACATTTGACATTCGTTTCATAAAATTAAGAGCACATCTAATTAGACTTCATGTCTATTGACTAAGAGAATATATTCGAAGCAATGGATGACCATTTTCTTCGTTTAGATTAAACCGAAGCAGAGACGATTTTCTTTCCGACTGATGATTGTAAAAAGTAGCGATTGCTTGCCTTTTATTTACTTATAACAAGGTACAGTAAGACTTAACTTTGGCACGTGTCGGAAGAACGGGGGGAATGAACAAGGGTATTCTCAGCCGCAGTTAGAACGTCGTATCTGTTCTCGCCCACCGTTCGATATAAATAGCGATGGTCGAGGCTCAAATTCCCAGTGTTGATTCGCCCCCTGTTTACGTCGGCTGAAAGGAAAGGAATTCAACGTTAAGTTTTCCCCCTTCCCTCCAGGTGTATCGCTGACTACTTCCTGAAGGGGCCACCCATGCCTCAAGCTATGCAACCCAGATTCTTCACAAAAAGTTCACGTCTCAAGCATTGTTCAAATTAGTCATACATATTTTAGTCTTAACGTTTTTACTCTTTGTATTCTTTTATCGTCCGTTATTCGTCTATGTTTCCTCAGACGTACGCTATTACTTTATAGCAAACTTTCCGCCCTCTCACGTAACCTCCAAAACCTTTCTATTTACAATGGCTCATTTAAGCCAACTGACTAAATACCACAGCAAAACGATGGACTTTTGTGTCTGCGTGTTTGAATAACTTCCTGTTGTTTCCCCGTCATTCGGTAGTCCATGTCGTGCTTCTTTTTGGTCATACTACCCAGGCTGGGTTACAGCTGCGAGTCATAACAAACATGTTTTGAATTATATATTTACAAGGTTCGTAAACTAAAGTTTGAATATTCTGGCCTATTTTTATACACCTATACTATATTTATGTACGGAAAATAGATGATTCGCAATCCCAATTCCGTCGTTCACTTTACGAACCCAATGGATAAGTATTTAAAAAAAAAGGTATTTTACTATCCATGAAAATGAGAGAATCAATCAACATGTAGTATCTGTGCTTATTGTTTTGCATGAACATGAAACTCGATAAGTATATCATCGCACAATGAAGTATCTGCCGGATAAACTTCAATCACATGATCGTTTGTTTTCGATATTTGATAGTGCATCGACGAAGGCTGTATCTCAATCATGTATCCTCTCGGATAGTGCATTTCAATGGGCAGAAATATGCCTGCGATTGGTTTTCCCTGACCGCCCAAAACGCGAGTAATGTTCGTTGTGAAGAAAACATAAACGGCAGAACCGCTGTTCGCCGAAAATGAAAGGGTAATAGGTCTTCCGGCCGTAAACAATGGGTAGACACGTGCGAAAGGTTTCACCTGAAATTAGACAAATTGGATGATTGAAAGCATATTGTATTTTTTAAAATTCGACAATTCCGCGTTTTCGGTTGATATAAATCGGCCTGAAATGATATGATAATGCCACACATTGGCGTGAGATCAAACCGCATAAAAACCTTTGTCCGTGTTTTTATAGTTCCCTGTGATTTTCCCTGGACTCAAATTTTCTGAAATAATCTCGTGTTATAGTGGCCTGCCTATTCTCTCTATCCAAGAGATTAGAGTTCAACGCCACTTCACTCGTTTTACACTCTTCACTGCTCGTACATTTAATGATCCCTCACATACCCTCAATTCGAGTTTCTCTAAGTGTAAATCTCTTCGACCGATTCGTAGAAGAACGGCGGTCTATCGTTATTCGGAATTCCTTATATGTCACGATTTTTGGTTTCACCAGAGCAGGTGAAGTAGGAACTAAAAGACTGTTTTCGTATCGATCATTGTTATATTATTTTTAAAGCTGACAGTTTTGTTCCTCGTGTCGTTAATTAATCGCTTGCAATTATTATTATTATTATTATTATTATTATCGAATAGGCATATACAATGAATAATAGGCGGCGACCAAATACGTATCAATTGACTACAAAGATCTTAACGGTAAATTGGTTTTGGTGAAAACCCATCAATCCAACATAATTTCATCATTTTTTAAATTTTCAATTGGCGAAACCAATATCCCAATGAACTGGCCTCGTTTTTACTGAAACCAATGGCAAATATTTTCCTTTAGGACGGACTCACGTGGTCAGGCACAACTTTTTCCTCTTCGTTGAAGAACTGCGAGTCCCAATAGGTCCAGGACTGCAAGTTGTCATCGGCGCCATTCATGACGGCGTTACATTCAATTGTATTAATAGAATTCGCGTTGCCATCCGGAACACATATGCCGAATTCTGTCAAAAACAAGCCACTACCAAGCTGCCTTGCAATTCCCAACACGGAAGAGTACATTTTGGGCATTATAACCTGAAAACGAAATGAGTTTAGTTGTCGGTTCTGCGAAATACATACAGGAAGAAAACTACAACGTTAGTCGACATTAAATAACGTAGGAACTCTGTTTTGTAAACATAAATGCACGTATTTTCATTGAAACAGTTTTTATTGACGAGTTCGTCAAATCATTACCTGGATGGGCGAATGCAAGGTGATTAGCAAAATATGTAAATTCGACCTGTATGATCACAAATGTTCCTGTGTGAATTAAACAGATCCCGCGTTTTTCGTTTACAATTGTTTTGATAAACTAACCCATGGAACTCAAATACACGTGACTGGGTTATTTTATATGCAACTATAAGAAACGACATTTAAAAAATATTTAGCCAAAGGTCATGGTGTTGATACAAGCAGAAAGCATCGGAAGAACTAAACTGGGGTTAACCAACACGTTTCGAATTTAAATATCAGTCCAAAATGTCCCCGAGAGTTGTAATATTTGGGTTAAAAAAATTTTTTTTCAAGAATACTAGTCTCACATTCCGTATATTGGATTTTACACACCAAATAGGTTTACGGATATGAATATTTTATGAGAGAAATTTTCGACAAATGTTACTAAATCGATTGTAGGCAACGACTACCCTGGCGTCAAGTAAGTCAAGTTCAAATTTTTGCGGCTATCCCCTACTGGAGGGGGTTACCATGAAGTTTCTAGGAAATCGTTTTATAGGTGGCAGCGTCCCCAGTGTAACCCGAGGTGGCCGTACCTGGGATTCGATCCGAAGGGGCTAGCCACTACAACATCGGGTCGCATGTGTAGCATAGGTTTGAATCCCATTTTGGTCATTCAAATGTGGATTTTTTGCGGCTGATTTGCCTTTCTACACACAGGACAGGAAAGATGTATGGCGAAGAGCTATACTCACATCATCACAAGCAATTCTCTCGTAAGTCGGGAATACGGCGCTGGCATTGGCCAATTCGATGAGGGGGCAGTAGTAGTGATAGGAGAAGACACTCCTGGTGACCTCTGTGGGATCAGCGTCTCCTCCAGGCACCCTCTCAAAACCGGGACCGCCGGCGCTCTTGGCGTTTGGACTCGCGATGACACTCCACGTGACCCCCTCGAAGAAGACGAATTTCTTCCTGTCAACCTTTCTGATCCGATTTACAAGGTAGTCATAGACGGGCGCCAAATTATGCTTTCCAGCGTAACCTACACACACACGAACACAAGTCATTTAAATTTAAATTTAGAAGATGATTTCGTTGGACGAAAGCAGCTACATTACTTCAGAAACTGTCTCTACAACTCGTTCATGGCGGAGACGGGACCCTCGTGTGGTATAAGACGGTATTCGGTACCAAACATTTGGTAATTAGCCCTTTGTGGATATATGGTAGACTCGGTGTTGGTAGACCTGCGTGGTAGTAGTGTATCGTTAGACGGAACCAAAACTCGGGCAATTAGGGCGATCTGAAGTCCCGGTAGCCGCGTGGGTTCAGTTGTGTTACTTAAGGTTCACTAGCCCCAATTGGGCCGGCTCAGATTCGCTCGAAAACAACAACGACGACTACCAAGAGACATTTAAAGAAGCTGGTTTTGAAAACGAACAAAAGAAAATGGATCGTTTGAGGCCCCTCTGGAAAATTTTAGATTTTCCGGCCTAACCAAAACCCAAAATCCTATGTATTTACCTGGAATGCTTCTTAGGGGATTCGTGTAGATGTTGCCGGCAAAGGGTTCGTTCATCAATTCATACCCGAGGACGTTTGGCTTTTCCTTGAATCGCTGGGCGACCTCCACCCAGAAGTCCGCCCAGTGCTTCCAGGCGTCCTTCTCGTTGTCATAGATACACTGGAAGGCCTTCTGGCAGGCGTAAGTCACGTAGCCCTGCCAGTCTCCCGAGGGCATTGAACGCTTCGGCCAGGGATACCCGAAGAACCAGCTGGGCTGCGGGAAGGACTGTAGTAACCACGTTGGTATCGCATCATACGAACCATACATACTGGAGAGCGAGTCCTGATGCATGTCCAGGATTACATAGATCCCGGCTTCGTGAAACCGGTCCACTTGTCTCTCGATGGCCTTTAAATACGTGGCGTTCACCTGACCCGGTCCTGTTGGAAAGCTAGGGTGCCACAAGACCCCCAATCGCACCACATTGAAGCCCCATTGCCTGAAGTAATTCAATCGATGGTCACTTATATCCCGTTCGCTGTAGTACGGGGCTAATTTGTAGACCGAATTAAAACCATGAAACAGCATACGGCGGCCATCGGAATCTACGAAGTTACCTTCGGCGTCCAGAGATACCTCGGGCAGGATATCTTTCCTGGCAAGGACTTCTCCCAGACAGAGAAGGAGGAGGAGGAGCAGTAGTAAGCGCATGACTTTAGCATCAACTGGCAATGCGTGTCTGAATGCGTTTGTGGCTTAATCTAATTATCGATACCCAATCAAAACCCTCGTCGCAGTGCAAGGCTTCTCCGTCGTTTATGCATTTAAATAATCAACCGAACTCCGACACATCAACACACCGTTTGTTGATTCGTTCTGGTCAAACTGCAATGGCATTGAAAAAACAGCACGAGATTTCGGGTTTCATGTCGTCATATCAGGCTGTTTGGCGCGCGTTATCGATAAGGACTTTCAATGGCCGCCATTACGCGTTTGTCATGCTTTATATATTTCGTGGATTTAAGTTGCCTCGTTGTTATTTCGTTCATTCCTGAAAGCCTATTCCACATCTTAGATGTACAATCGCCATTTATTGTCTCAATTTTGTTTGTCATAAGTTTTAATGCAGAAATATTTGGTCCTGGTGAACTTAATAAAGGGCATACCATTATTATATAGACGCCGTGGAATTTCAACACCGTTTGGGAAGCATTGGTGATGGCGTTGACGTACGATTTCGACATGGTCTCGTGGTTGACAGTACAAAGTTAACACTTTATAGGCGAAACGTTTGAAAAAATAGTATATCAACAGAGGGATGGGACGGGTCTGTTTTTTTAATTGCCAGTCTCTTAAATCCCCGAATGTTGGGGTGAAAGTGTTTGTTGCAATAATTCAATTAAATAATAAAAACATTGGATTGCTCAAGAACCTGACAGGAAATTAAATTGCTCTGCTTCAGATTTTCCCAGAACGAGGTATCATTTCCGGTATAGGACAACCAAGGAAAGTGATTGAAATTTCCGATAAACCAGTGTGGTTGGTATGGTAACGAAAACGAAAACGTAATTACCGCCTCACTCCCCATTGTTCCCCATTGGCAAACCGGAAATCGTGGGCTGATGCGGCTGAAATCGATACGCAAGAGTGATTTAAACGAAAAAGATTACTTTTGAACCACAGAACTCCCTTTCCTCAACGTGAAATCGCCGAAAATATAGTTTGATACACATGTATTGTCGACCAAATTCCTTTCTCAGATGTTCGGTCAACAAAGAAGTCAGGAAAATGAAAAAAATGTTTCAAATATGCTTGCGGCAGCAAAAAATCATTCGCCAAACTGATATGATGAAACAAATACGTAATCACTGTCACGACGTTTCATTTTGTAGGTTAACCGACAATTCCCACAAAAAACGATTGCCGATACGAAAGTGCATTCGAAAACAATTATCAACATTTTATTGAACAGTTATTCTTGTTTTAAAGGGCGAATAGAAAGAAGGGAGGTGGCAGTTTTCCTAGATTGATAATATTCACAAATTGAAATTGCCATAGCCTAAAACGACGAGTTTATTGTTTGGATAAACTAACGCAAAACTGACAAAGAAAACATGGGTATTTATGATCTTTCAGTCACTTTTATAATCCAGACCCCATTTTTGTATCTTTAATAAATGAATGTTTCATCGCGAAATGTAATTCATTAACTAATTTACGAACAACGAGGTTCCCCTTGGTCAAGTGAATCAATAATAGTGAGAACCGTCATGGTTCCCCAAGAAAACTCTTTTATTAAATTAGTTCCCTTCATTAATTCCTGTAACGTGTAGACAACCACATAACATGAACAAAACAGTAACAAAATGCGGATAAATGTACAACGAGAAAAATTAAATAATCCGTCCACAATGGTCACAATCATATATTTCCCAAATTTTATTAAAATCACAGTAAGTAATATATCTATATCCTTTTCAGAGGGGCAACGGATTTTACAAAATGTTTCGACCCAGTTCGTACAGTAGACGTTTAAGATGCAGCACATTAATCTAGTGGAAGGCAGAAATAATGAAGTAAAAACGCTGCCAAATAAACGCATCAACGTTTCTGAATGGTTAGCATTTGTTTGAATGTACTGAAATTTGATGGGCGGTTCATTCGTTTTCATGAACTGTGTTTTGAATGTCTCGGCTAGAGAATGCATTACGTCCCATCAACGCTTTAGAAGACTAAGAAAGCCAAGATACCCCCATACTGGCGAAATCTTCCAAGGTCAGTTCTAACAACCTGTTTATGGGTAGATAGTGAG
This sequence comes from Proteocephalus fallax, assembly GCA_028672205.1. Classification (NCBI taxonomy): domain Eukaryota; kingdom Metazoa; phylum Platyhelminthes; class Cestoda; order Proteocephalidea; family Proteocephalidae; genus Proteocephalus; species Proteocephalus fallax. The sequence continues at coordinate 535,785 of JAPUBX010003978.1, forward strand.
GTCGGCTATTACTGCCGTCCCAGGTGGAGGCGCTCAGTCTTTTAGGTCTCACTAGAAAAGGGATTGGAAGCTTATTGTTCATGAGTCTTTTTACAAGTCCCCGATTGTTAATCTTGCTCTCTTAACAATGAATTCATCCTTTTATCCAGATTCCAGGGCGCGGATTGGGAGTGGGGGTCATGTTGGTTGCCATGCTGCCCCGTGATTGGCCACTATCCTGAACGGGGAGCGGTTGATTGCGGTATTGTTTCTCAGGCATTTTAGTACGTAGGAACGCAAGCCTCAGACACCGATGTCTCGACTTATTGTTGCCACTTTTCTTGTTTTATGCGGAGTTTTGCACTTTTCAAATGGTAAACCTTCATTTATTATTCTTCTACAAATATTGCAGAAAAAAGACCATTTTCCATGTTAAAAACCTACCCACTTTAGAAAATCATCAATTAATATTCATTCTGATAAGAAAAGAATCTGAATCGTGTGAACGTGTAACACAACGACAGGAAATTTACTGATGACCCCGATCGTTCCATTCTAGACGCCTTGGCACTCGACGAAGATGATTTCACCATGGAAATTCAGATCGACTCCCCAGACAGTATATCGAGGTTGGTTACCAAAGGCGACGAAGATGACACCATCGTTGCTAAGGTCGGTCAGAAAGACGACTGCCATACGGGAAGACCATGTCAGAACGGTGGTGTCTGCACCCCCGCGGCGTCCACAGTCATGGGGGATCCACTGAAAACCGGACGATGCCTCTGCAAAATAGGTTTCACGGGACAAAGTTGTGATGAACGTAAGCTGGATACACGCGCCTTACACTTTGATCGATTTTAAAAGATGATGAAATCAACGTTATTTGCGCTTTCTCTAACTGTTCAAAACTAATACTGTAGCACAAAAATTGAATTTCTATCCCAAAACAGAATTCGGTCATTATCTAAGCATGGATTTTTCTAATCACGCGTATTTAAAAATTCTGGCGAATGTTTATTGCCGCATGGAATAACAACGGTTTAAATCTGTGAAAAGGGTAATTTAATCGCAATATTTTGCAATCTTATCCTAACAACCCAATTTCAGGACGTAATCCACACTCGAGTCTTTTGATTCTCAAACCATCGGCGACTAAAATACGCGGGATAATAATTGATGCGAGTACTGTTGGACAAGGTGGTTTCAAAGGATTAAAGGCGATACATTTTTACCAACCATTTAAAACAAGATCCCGACAGCCATCTGGGTTTTAATGGCGAAATCTTCGCGTGATTGTTTTTTGATCAACAAAGCATAGATGTTGTGGCAAGTGAATGTCTGCGTCACCGAAATTTTGTGGAGCCTAGAGTATTACAGAATTAATGCTAAGACGACGCATACGAGAACAGGAACATTCCAACCGAAAGACGAGATGTATTCAGCCGAAAACATTCATCTCAAGTACTGTTTTTATTAATAAAAGGCTGATGCCCTTTGTACGGCCGTGACATGAGTAGATATGAGTTCATTAGGAATTAGCGAAGTTCGCTTATTGCCTGTGCGTATGGTTCATGGAATAAATAACGCATTTAGCTCGATAACGCAGGTTAAATTGTTGGAAATTTATAAATACGAGAATTAAGAGTTTTCTTGGAGAAAATGTGAGTTCCCCAACAAAATATTGGTCGATTGGCAATTTAGATGCGTTTCGTTATTTCATGGCTATGGTGGATGCGACCAGATACGAGCCTTTATTTCGCGAACTAATAACCGGCGACAATAAATGGGGTCCGAGCAGAATCCTTTAATTAAAATAGAAAATAAGGCCGCTTAGCAACCGTCCATTGGCCCTTTTTGCGTCAACGAGCTTTCCTCTGACGCAATGTTATGATCACGGGCAATCGGCGGTCAGCGTCATAATATAATCGTCACGGGGGTTAAATTTAAGTTCGTTCATCATTGGCGAGAATCGGCGATTAACATCGATGAGTGGCTGCGATTATACGTAAAACATGCATGATACGTTAAGAAAAAAATAAAAGAAATAAGATATCGGTAAGTTTGCAATAAAGGCCAATTTAACCCACGAAGAATATGGAGTTTGACATCTCTTCTCCATTAACCTGAAAACTAACGTTCTTACCAGGTATGTCGCAGCCCAAATTTCCTGAAATTCGTGATGGTGGCTACCTAGCGTTCGGGGAATGGTTTCTGCCCCGGAGTGGTCACTTCGAAATTCAGATCCAGGTCCGACCCAAAGTGCTGCGGCCAAACACCCTCCTTGCATTCCACGCATCCTCGACCCGTGCAAGAGCCTTCCACCTGGTGGCCAATAGCGGACTCGTCCAGCTCACGTACGCGATTGCCACGCCCAGTTTCACACCCTTCATTTCCACGCCCCGCTACCTATTTCACGCAAATACTACCAAATTTAAATGTTTTTTTAAATCAAAGGATATTTCCAAGGAAGCAGGAACGATAGCATAGACCACTGAAGAATAATTGAAATCAAACGTTGTGTTTTATATTGATTTAAATAAATTTTCATCACATCCGTACACTACGAGTTGATAAAGTCCATTCGTGATGACAAAAAACGTGCAAAATATCACGTGACGATGATAATTTTCCAATAACATCAAATGTTGCAGCACCGATTCATATTATGGTAATTTTTCGACACGAAAATTAACTGCTTCCTGTCCATTGTAACCATCTCCTCTACCTGATCTGATCTATTTTAAATTTATTTAGAGTTTACAACAAATCCCAGAACGGTGGTTACCATCGTTCCCTGATACTTTATCACCCGACGTACCTAATTGGCGGCGAAAGTCTGGTTGTTGTCATTAGTTTCGGAATGCGAAGTTCATGCGATCTATTCCTCTCTGTTGATGGACAAGAAATTATCGGCCACTTGGTATGTCTCCTCGAAACAATTATTAATAACCATATTCGCACACCTATGATGCACATTACTTGATGTGGCCAATCATCCTTGGATATGTTTCAGAACCAGCCAATTACGCACATAATATGTAGTAGTAGTAGTTTGGCAAACGCGTAAATTTGGGGAGATGTAGATATGCTCCGAATATTATCTAACAAATTTATTGAGGAGATATTACAAATGTCAAGACATCCGGATTACCCTTCTGGGTTTAGAAACCTCAACCCATTCCCGACCCGACATATCACCACCACAACGATGTAACCGAAGATGTCGCAATGAAACATGCAATCTATATCGGTGGTCATCCGTCACTGTCAGACCCCGACAACTCTCCTATCCCCGGCACAGCAGAGAACAGCTTCATCGGCTGCCTGGGTGATATCCGATTAAGCAAACACCTCGTAGATCCACGCCAACTGGCCTTCGTGGGTGATGCTATTGGCGGCTTTGGAGTTTGTAAGTCCCAAGCCAGTCGATGAAACGAAGTGAAATAGAGTGACTCGTGATAATTTTAAACCTTTTCTGACCTAGCTGATTGCGCTGCTCATTTGTGTGACGAGAGGTCCTGCGAGGGAGGGGCCGGATGCAGGAGAGTTTCACCGCAGCAATCCACCTGTCTCTGCCCATTGGGCACTGAACCACCATGGTGCAAGCAGGGTAACTGTGATTGGCCACCTCATGCCTAATCACCGGAATCGATTATTTTTATTTTCTAGGAAGACCGCCAGTCATGCCTGAGTTTGTGGGTAGTTCATACATAGTTGTCCATGGATTAAAGGATACCTCGCTGACAGAGACCCTTGTGGAAATCATATTCATGGCCAAATCTCCCACTGGATTGCTACTCTACTCCGGATTTTCGTCTGATAGACGCGGGGATTTCGTTGCAGTTGCTCTTCTCGACGGGCAAGCAGTTGTCACTTTTGATTTAGGAACAGGACCTGCGTCCCGGCAGTAAGCAACTAAGTAACCTCTCCTATATTGGAGTGGGTCACCGTCTACCATGGACAATTTGTATACTTCCAGCCCATTGCCATTTATATTTGAATCTGGGTTTAATTGAAAGCACCACTGTGTGCATACAGCCACGTTTGTAAACGTCAAGTGTATTTTTTTAAGGAGTTCATTAAACGTGACCCTCTACAAGTGGCACCATCTCGACGTCAAGAGGTCAGGCCGAGGTTTTGAGGTCAGTCTGGATGGCGAGAGGGCTGTTTCAACGGCGGGAGCCGATGGCTTCAATCCCGGTTCCTTCGTTCAGCTGACGATAACCGATCACCTTTTCATCGGTGGACACCCAGATGCCGATGGCATTTCGGCTTTACTCCCATATTCATCGCGTCTCATGTCGTACAAGGAAGTGGTTGGATTCCGTGGATGTGTGCAACTGGTTGGTGACATTAAAATCGATTATCTAAAATTCGAAAGTCTTCTTAGACCACAGTTGGCTCTGATAAACAGGAAATGGAAAGATGTTGTTAGGCTACCAGATAACTCGTGGACATTCTACCGTTTTCATTGTTTATATTACCCTAAAAGTTGGATAATGGAGTCTGAGAATAGGAGATGTACCCTTGATGATCCATCAGGCTGCGCTTTGATTGGCCCGTGGGTATGACCCCTATTAAGGTCACGCAGGTGGGTTTGTTCATTCCTTCAGGTTCGCGTTAATGGGATTCGCGTGGATTTACTCAAAGAGGCCACCGAAGCCGTGAATATTGTCAACTGCGACGGCCACGAATGCGCTCGACAGACAAACCCCTGCGGTTTTCATGGTTACTGCGAAGCTAGAGACGAGAGTTGGAGATGTTTCTGTGATCCCGGATATGCTGGAAAACGTTGTCAGAGAGGTATAAAACCGCCGCAACCTTAGACTAATTGATTTTAAAGAGATTTCTGAAGAAATTAAGCATATTTCTATGAATGAATTTGGATTCCTCGTTTTCGAAACCCCGACACTTCTTAGTGTGTAAGTTTGTCCAGAAGAAAATTCCATTATTAAACCCTTCAAATTTTAGACTGTCTGGCTGGGAATTCGCGGTTTCCGCGAGAATAAGAAAGACTCTTTCTACTTCTCGAAATGAGATTTTGTTTCTAGTAAAGTTTACCAGGGCCGGACGAGTGTTTTACGTTGTTGTTGAAACTATTGGAATCGACCTAAACCTTCGCCTGTACACGTGGAATCTCCCATCTCATTGGCCACTCAAGCAGCCAATCAGCTCAATTATCGACAATCACCAAGCCAATGCGTCTGTATCGAGGCTAACTTTGAGCAAATGGAACGTGGTTTCACTTACAGGGTACCGTTATCGAACGTTGTTGATAAGCGTCTACTTTAGACAAGGTCGCAGTCTGACTGTCGTTGTGGAAGGCAAAACGGCGACGCAACTTGATGTAGAGGCAATTACAATGAACGATTTCTCCCCGACAGAAATCTACATCGGTAATCATACGATTTATCCAAATAATGCTTTATTTTCTAATCCATCCCCGATATATTGTATTATAGGTGGTGCTTCGATGCAAGAGCTGGCTAAACTCAATTTTCTTGATGAATTCGGTTCAGGAGTGGAGACATTAGTGGGTCCTGAAATCACTGGTTTTCGTGGATGCATAGGTGATATGTGGATCAATGATGTCAGCATTACATTAGTAAACGCTACCCATGCGCAGGGTATAGATTCATGCATGAATGTCTAATCCGAATAAATTAAATAAAATGTGTTGTACTGTCGGGTTTTTTCTTACGTTATTTTGCCTAAATAACAATGCTCTGCCAACGTTACACGCAGGATTCCCACAACGAAAAAATGCCCGTTTTCGCAATGACAATTTTTATTATGATGAAATGGAGACATGCGGTACAGACAATCAGATTTCAAATCACACAGACAAGCACACAGGTGAGTAATGATGATGCGACGACGATAGTGATGTTCGCGAAACAATCTGCAATAGTTGCAGCTGTTTCAAGTGGGCCGTTGATTGCCCGATCAGCGGCAGCATCCACCTCCTCCGTTGCCACAGCACATCTGCGGCCCGCAGGCAGTGGCGCAGGGTGAGTTGTTCGGTGCGCATGGAACGTTGCATGGAGTGCATGTCTCGTAGCAACGGGTACACTCGTAGTACTCCGGTCTGAGCACGGTGTAGCGTGTCTTACAGCATGTGGTAGCCCTGAAATCGATCAAAAAAAATTGAAACGCTTAAAAACCTCGAAAAAAATCAATAAACAAAAATCGATAAACCAAAGCGGTTGATTAGTCAGGTAAAATATACGGGGAACAATAAAATCTGCTGATTAACTGAGTTCTAATCACACGTAGTGTATGGCAACGTTGAAAAAAAGAAGATCAGGCAAAGAGGCAGACAAAAAAGTCTTACTTGACTGGATAGACCACGTTTGGGTCGGCTCCGAGACGGGTGCATTGACCTGTGCTGCACATTTTGCTTGGATGAGGGCTAGATGAAACTGGATACCCTTCGGATGCTCGCCTTATATATGCTTCAGCCGCGTCGTCATTCTCAGGTAATATGCGCAGTAAAGTGGCCAGGACATCTTGGCTGCAGAGGACTGCGGATCCAATGATTTTTCTCCCACGGCTTTCTGCGCACAGAATTGTCACAGCGTAATTAAACAAACAAATGCATAGAAAATCCATTCTCAAAGGAGATCATGCACTTGAAATCAATATATATGTCGGATGGGGTTTGGGGATATAAAGTGAACGTTTGTCCCTAAGCTGAAATTTCCAATGGCACCAGAAACACATAACCCACAGTTTTGATAAATTACATTGGTTTACTCAAAATAAACCAGAGGGCTGAACGTCATCTTAAGAAATAAATTATAAGGTCTGCAGTCTCTCCTTATCATGAAATTGATTTTCGCAAGTGCCAAAAATCAGAATTCGGGTCTGTTATATTCCGCTTTGACGTATCCCCACCAACCGTGGGAAAAGATAAAAGAGGAGTTCTGGAGAGTTGACCTGAACAGCCTCTTCTCATATCAACAGGTGGGATGTGGTATTTATCCAGGGGTTGGGGACAGTAAGGCCAGTTGGCCAATGAAGGAGCTTGGAGAATGAGTCACTCAATCGATTTGATTGTGACACGACCAAACGTTGCAGGAATTAATGAACGGAACCAATTCAATAACAGTTTTCTTTGGGAACCGTTTTGGTGTACGTTTGGGGTGTACTGCTTGGGGGTCCGTTTTGGTTCTCCAACACCTCCATTCAAGAATAAGTGTGATAAACGTTTCTCGGGTCCGACTGCAAGGACTACGCGGACGACGTCCGCACCATGTGTCTTGAATCTCGGTTTTCGATGAAAGCCTGCTTCATTAACCGGAGATTCGTCATAGGACTGGGAACCTGGTCGCAGATATTTGTGAGAAGTTGTAAATTTCAAGCAATTTGCTGTACCTTGCCGCAGTTTGAGGTATGCTTCTTCATTGAGGATCGCCCAAAGAGCCTCCTTAGCCTGTCGAAGAGAGTCGCGATGCTTGATGGAGGGTCCAGCTGCAATCGAACAGGCTGGCCATCCATGTGGACGGTCACGAATTTCCGCAGGCCAGTTACGTTGAGTCGACTGGTTTCACGTTCACGAAGGGGGAGATAAGGCTTACCCCTGTCAGATGAAGGACGTTGTGAGAATCCGTCTTTGCGTCCCACGTGCGAGATGCGGTCTCCTTGAAGAAATTGGCGGTAATGCCAAATACCGCAGCCCCAACATTAACTATTAGGCGACTTCTTCAGGTTGTCGGTAGGGAATTAATAAATGGAATTTACCCTTAAACTGTTACTTGAGGAACGTAAACGGTTCGATCTTATTTCCGCCTTCATCATTCATAGTCTAACTGGTATGTATGGGATAAGGGGAAGTTGTGGGGGATTTCTTAAGAATCAGTTTTATTGTTATAATTAGCTGGGGCTTGAACAAAAAGCTCGAGGACAGAAAACTGATTTCCCAGGAATGCGTTTTCGAGACATTTCGACACACTTTGCCAACCAAATTCGGACAGGAACAAAGCAGCATTTGTGGATTACGGAGAGAAATGATCCCAGTAAAGTGGTACGATCAACAAACGAATCGGTTTTGTGTTTTACATGATAGTTATTCAAAAACCTGTTCTACACGCAATCATTTAGACTGTTTTGCTTTCGAGTTTGAAAGTTGATTTCATTCATTAAAATATCTTTGGGGGGGGCACGAACAAGGCGCTGGCGATCTTTTGGTCTCACCTGTGAATATCAAAGTTGCTCCCAACTTCCAATCGCTGCTATAGTTGGGAATGGGATGCTTCTCGAGCGTTTCAGCTGCAGCAACTGGCGGTGGCCGCTTCCGAAGCAGATTTCCGTGAGGTTTGGCCGATACCTCACGCAGGTTGCCGATGCTTGGTGGGCATTGTAGAGTTTTCGTCGGTTCAAACACCGCAGACACTGCTGGAAAGGTACTACACGATGGAGTAGGAACCGCTCCATGGGTTGTGGAACTTGCCTGTTAAGCCTAGGGTGGGTTGGGCCTACTGAGAAGCATGGTATCGCCATGCTGTAATAGTGAACCATGTACTTGGCGATCTCAGCAACGCGCCTGGGAAACCTGGGTGTGCTGTAGGTGTGAACGGTCTAGTCGTTGGCATTCGTGTTGAACTTCCATAATTTGGGAGACGTATGACGGGGAGGAGAGAAAATCGGCTTTGGTGAAGAGCGGGTTGGAATTCCTTGTCGTAGGTCATGATTGCGAGGGTGACACCGGTTGATTTGTGTAACGTGCTACGGTAAGCTAGAGGCAAAATGGGTTCCGTTCATCCCACTAGTCGTCAATTGAGGCTCGAAGTATGGACGGGGGAGACTTGTTTTTTTCTTTCTGTCCGGACATTCCCTTGGGGGCGGCATACCCTCGTCCTGTATTTAAGGATACCGAGTCTGTAACACAGGTTGGGAACCAGTGTGCTTTTGAAGTTGTTACCCCGATTGGTGTGGAGGGAATTTGGCACACCAAATTTCGTGACCGACGTACATACGATAGATTCGGTTTCGGTGGATATTGTCTTGTCGGGAAGGGGTTCGGTTTAACCCCATTTAGTGATGAAGGTCACTATCACGAAGAGGTACCGGTTGCTATTTCGTGTTTTAGGGAAGGGGCTAACGATATCGACTCCGAGAACCTGGCTTTGCGTAACCCATGACAATGGGTTGGAGGGGTTCGCTAGGCTTGGGTACCAGGGTGTTTGAAAAGGCTTGTCCACCTTGTCTACGCCGACGTGACCCAACTGCTGGTACTAATAATAATAATATAATAATGGTATTCGCTTTATTAAGGTAACGAGGACCAGAACTTTCGGCATTAAATGTTACAACAGACAAAAATGATATAAGAAGTTGCGATTGTACATAGCAGGTGTGAAATAATGGAGCAAGAATGAATGAAATAAAAACGAGGTAAATTTGCAAGAAAGGCAAATTAAACCCTTGAAGTGTACAACGTTTGGCAAACGCGTAATGGCGGCCATTGAAAGGCCTTTTCCTAACTATTCCCGACAAAGGGTGTGCATGGACCATGAGGCGACCAAAGATCACGTACTTCATAAACTACTCCAACGCGAATCAAAAACATCATCAATGACTTTTAATCCAAACCTCGGCGTTATTTAATGTCGAACGCGACTATTTCTATTTCAAGGTCATGCATACAAGCTGAGATTGGTACAGTTTGCCTGTCTTTAGCCTCGCCGACACAACGGAACAAATTGTGATAATATTATGGCAATCGCTTTATTGAGGTTGCGAGGACAAAAATGTTGATCATTAATAAATTTAAATCGTCCCTGCCTTCCTTCTTCACCTCTTCTAGAGAAACTAAAACTCGGAAAAAATATTAAATGTAGTCGATCTTGTTGGAGACGAAGAGATTTTCCTTTAGACAGATTTGCCTAGAGGGGATAGATGGATTCATCTAATGTGCGAGCAACGAGCAATAAAATGACGTTGAATGGTGGTCTTTCGGATGGAGAGCACTGCAAAACTAAAATGTTTTAAAACGTCTACGGAGGGTTAAGATTCAGAGTATTTGAGGTCATGGAAAACCAGATGGGAACAATAAAATAAGGGAAATTATGCAGTTATGACAAAGGTTTTAATACGGTTAGAGGCTAATCCCAGGTCTCCTCTACCGGTGAATTAAGAAACAGGGGTGACGGAATTGACCGAAGACGGCATCCACACGATCACTCCAAGATACCGACAGTTTAAAATGACGCCGAGGAATTTTGACTTTGAGCTCGAGGCGAATTTATGGAGTGAAGCCGTTACCGGAGTGTCAACATCGGATCAAAGGGAAGGCGTGACGGAGACTAATTTTGATGCGTCGTGCTCAGAAGACAACTCGACCACCTCAGCGATGGGCCGGTCAAGTTGTTCGGCGTCCTCGTTCACCTTCCAGGTATGACTTAGGGCCAAGTCGTCCGCGTATTTGATGAGACTCGTTCGTCTTGCAGGTATCCAATCCAAAATCAATCAAAATTTGGCGGTTACCTCTCTTACCAGAGGATGAACCGGCTTCATGGGGATTTGGTGTGAAGTTTCTCGGCAATATGTTTACAACCAAGGTGGCCTGGGAATCGCACTCGGTCCTCACCAACAGAGCTCTTGCTAGCTTGGAATAGTTTCAGATCGTCCGCTTATTTGATGGGAGCCACGCCCTTATGGGACCACAGGGTAGACGTGCAATAATTGAACAGAAAATGAAAAATAACTTTGCCCTTTAGCGTTGCAAGGTTACTGGGCATCGTTTCCGACGCCCGCTTCTATACAATTTTGAAGCTATTGACCATCCTTCAACCCCGTTTTCGCACAGTTTGGATAATGCACGAGAGCGTAGATTTGGTTGAAAGACGAGTTGAAGTCCAAGAACACGCCTGTAACGCCTTTCTCTCCAGCATCGATTTAGGCGTGGATGTGACCTCTGCAAGAACATGGTCAAGACGCCCAGAGTGCTGCTTGTTGGCGTATAAGCCTACTGGAATGGTTCCGTGTTAAGTGTAGCCTCAAATTTAGAGAGGAGGTGTTTTTCTCAACAACACTCAGCCATACACAGGAGTTGGAGACAGTCATTTTACACCCCATAGAGTCTAACGCACACGCCCTCTCAATGAAACCGGGCATTTTACACCGGGACACGCCAAAGCTGCATGAAAAAAGAGACAGCATCTTGAAAGCGGTCAATCGCTCAAAAGGTTTATGTTAAAACCCAGGAAATTGATTTTAAATGCAGATGTTAGTTGCGGGCTTTAAACCGCCCGGAAACCGCAGTATTATTGTTTTTATCCAGGCCTGTTTAATTGTATTTAAACGCTCCCATTCCAATTATCTAATTAAACAACATTGGATCATCCCTTTTAGAGAGAATATAATGTCACTGTTCATTAAACGGTTAAAATTTGTTGGATAGGAAAACGATATCCTCTCAGAAACCTTTGTGCGAAGATCGAGCCGGTGTGTCACCAGACCTGCGTCATCTCAAACACCCAAAAAACCTTCGGCCGCGTCCTCGGTGGCATAACGCGCATTTCCAAGGTCATCTGCGCAGGTTCTCGTGACGTGTTCGACTCCGTCGCTGTATATATAAGCCTCGCAGCGGCACTCTCAGACATCAAACTAGAAAGCAAAATGAGCTGTTCCTGTGGATCCTGCTGCCGAACTGTCTGCTCAGACTACGTGACTGACCCCTGTGGGTTCTTCCCTGGCCAGTAAGTTGCCGTCTCTTGGGGCTTTCCTGCCGAGCCCGCTGGAGACCGCCCTCTTCTTAACCTCTTTTTCGAACCTTTCAGCTCCTGGATCACCTGTGGAAGCAACTTCGCGCCACCTCATGGGTGGAGCAACACCGGACCCTTTGCCCCTTATCGCTACGGAGGGGGTTACGGATGCTGTTAGAAAACCGCAACGTCGCGGATGCGATTTGAGTCCTGTCTGGACGTCTTCTGCATCGGCTCTACTTCTGACTATTCCAAGCCGCTGATATTTAATAAAATTAGTCTCTTCTAGATGAATCTGTGTCGTTTTTAACGACGGGTGGGTTGACCTGCTCGCTTTGTGTAACCATTCCATGTTAGGCAGCAGTAGAATTCGTTGTTGTTGTCGTTTTTTTGTATTCGAATTATTAAGGTAAAGAGGACCAAAACTTTCAGCATGAAAATTTATTAAAAACAAACGGATACAAACAGTGGTAATCATACATAGAAGATACGGAATACGTTAATACGAATGCACGAAATAACAACGAGGTAAATTTGCAAGAACGGCAAATTAAACCCTAGAAGTGTATAAAGTTTGCCAAATACGGAACGGCGGCCATTGAAGGGCCCTAACGTGTTCTCGAGAGTTGACCTGAACAGTCTCCTAGAATGTTTGTGTGAACCAGTTTCCTAGACGGAAGGGTGAGTAGCCGCACGCGAACGGATCCGAGCATATGGGGGTCCAGTTGAGACTGCAGGCCCTGGCGTTTTGCATCGGTGGAAATCCGTGTTTTAGTGGTCCGTCCCCCCGACAACACCAACCTGGGCATGGAGACGAATCCTGATTTCCCTAAAACGTGTTTAGACCAATTAAATTGCCGCCACTAGCTTGAGATTGCCGTTGCGCGTCGCCAAACGTCTAATGATTAGAATGTGGCACATTAACTAAATGCGCTATGTCAATCAATGAATACTATCTCCCAATTTAGGATCGTGGCCATTGAAAATTATCACGATGCCAATCCTTTAAAGCGTCTAGTTGAGAGTTGGCTGTTTGTGGACATTGTAATTTTTTTGAAATTTTATTCAGGATCATGTAAATAATCGAAATACACTATTTATGTTTCTGTTTCTCGTTCACAGATCGAAAAATACGTAAACGACATTGATTGTTGCTTTATAATGTTAAAAGTTTTGCTCCTCGTGACCTTAATAAATCGGTTAGCGTTATTATTTATTCGTATATAGGGTTCGCATAGTATTGATATTTTTATAAGAATGCCGTATTAAATGGTAAATTTGGATCTTCGTATAGGTCATCCAAATTTCCAGTCTTAATTGCAGGTTAAAATCTACTCTGTGATCTCAAGAGCCACATGAACGAAAAAGCAATGAAAGGGACCTTAATGACAGCTGTTAGAAAAGATGTCTTCAGTTAAGTAAAGGAAACTTTCAATCCTTATTCCTTAAGGGACAGTGGTCTGTTATTGGGTATCTTGAAGTCAGAGTTACTAGCGACCATGAAGATCGAGAGACGCATACTATTCTTGTATGTAAACCGCGCGCGTTTTGGATAGGGCCTTTCAATGGCCGCCATTTCCCGTTTGCCCAACGTTATATACTTCGTGGGTTGAATTGGCCTTTCTTGCAAATTTACCACGATGTTACTTCTTTTATTCTTCTTAACTTATTCTACGTATAATCGTCACTTCCTGCAACATTTTTGTTTATTGTAAATTTGAATGGTCCTCGTGACCTTAATAAAGCGAATATTATTATTATTGTGCTCCCCTATATGTTGCCTACTTTGTAAATAAAACGTGTCTAATAATGAAACATGGTAGTGAGCAAAAGTTTGCACGCCGAACCATCATCACTTCCAACATGCAAGCATCATCAAAATACTTAAAAGCGCTTTATTGAGGTTACGAGGACCAAAAATGTTGTCATAAAAAATACAATAAAAAACGCAAGATACGAAAATCGTATTTTGGTTCCTGTTTCACCTATTCGGTTGAAATAAAAAATCGGATCAAATTCTTATTTGCCGCTGTTCTTGCAGGTATTGAGCGGAAATGCCTATTCATTGGTCGAAGATATTTACATTTAGACAAACTTGAATAGAGGGGATGGGAGGGTTCACTTAAAATTGGAGCAGCGATGAGTGTACAGCCACGTGAGCAAGAACCCCGTAGATTGACCAATCACCGCGGACGCTGGGAGGTATCCCCCTGCCCCTCACCCATCGCCCCGAACGTTATCAACCACCCCCGTTAATAACTACCGCATTCTTTATACATGTAGGTCTGACCCTTCCCTATATTTCAGAGGAAATTCCAATGTGCAATTTTCTATCCTACAAGCCTATCTTCAGCGTCTCCTCCGACTGAGGGGCCAACAACTAGCAACAACTACTCCCCTTCCCGTGGTACCCAAAACCGTCAAACATTTGGCGCATCCGCATGGTGGAGGTTGTGCATGAGGCAAAATCTGCCAGTCTTCATCAATCAGTTGGGGTTACGACCCCCATCGCCTTTCATTAGCCGCAATTACGCGTTTGCCAAACTTTATTCGTGTTCGCGTAATCGTGTTAACGTATTCTGCATCCTCTATGTATAATCGCACTTTCCTGTATCGGTTTTTTTTAAATAAATTTAAACTCTGAAAGTTTTTGTTCTCCTGCCATTATTTTATGATTGGTCGTCATTGGTATTTCAAGGACCGTGAAATTGCCGCGATAGTGGTATGCCAGGCCCCAAAAACCCCACTACCGAACACAACACAATGCTATTGAATACTCTGACACAGACCAACAAGATTAATTGATCCAACGTTGAAGTTGAGCCTTCTTGAACTTCACTTTTTGTTTCGTCTTGAAACTGAAACATTTGCGTTCTGTGTACTCAGTATTTACTGAGTTCTAGCTGAACCCGGCAACCCGTTGTTGCGGCTCATTTAACCACCCCATCTGCTAATGCTGTCAGAAAGATTGCTGGTCGATGTTATCCAAGCACATAAATAAACTCAATCCATGCAAGAAAGTGTGGTTAATTAATTTATTAAAGTCTTCTATATGACCTTTAAGTGAGGGGGCGTCATTTGACCCCCAGCGGTAAACGCACTGTTCTTTTACGTCCCCCCATCGCGAAAGCCAATTGGCGTTTCCATTCCCAATTTATCAGCGGATCAATCGATTTGCCGCTGCACACGCACATATTTCGTTAAGTTTAGCGTCTTTGCCTGTCGCCAAATGGCTGGAGTAGTTCAGTCAGGCATTCATTTCGTCTGTTGGTGTCGATCTAGGAAAATGCTTGTCTGAATCGCCTGCAAACTATTTTAATACCTGCCGAGGTTTTCTGATGTTTCGACCCGAACAATAAGTGTTATTTCAAAATTTCAAGGCAATCGACCAAGAACCTTAGGATATATAGAATAAGGAACAGTTCCCCGGTGTAAATTTTATTTCTATAGAAGATATTGCTGGTTCAGCGGTTCCATTGTATCCGATGCATTCAGCTAAATCAGAACTTGTCCTCAAACCGCTTAAACATTGCAAACGATTGCCGTTCCTTGGCAACTTTTCTACCTCGGTTCCGCAAACATCTCAGTAAAAACCTGGACCTCCTTCTATACAGGAACAAAGATCGACGGAAATTAATCACTTTTATTCATAATAACGCATTATAATATCCATCGAATATCGTAAAACAACATTATTTGGGAGCCATTGGCTTGCATATCAGAGCATATCGGCTACGACGTAGGAAAGTTTCTAGTAGAAACGTTGGCCACGGTAGCTTGTACGCTGCTCTGGAGAGTGATGGCTCGCTGGTGGTAGACTACATTGTCTTCCTAAGATGAACCGTCTTCCAATTTCTTGTTGCTGCTGTTGCACTTGCTGTTCCATCGGTTTCCACTGTTCCTCAGTATAGCCCTGTCCACAACAACACGGCGTCATTATCATTGGTTGGTAGGCCATTTGCGGACATCCCGATTGGGTGGGTCCATCGGTCTGTGCAGTCGTTGTAGCCAATGACTGCTGCTGCTGGGCACAAAAGCAGTTCATGCCACAGGTCGAGTGCGAGGGTGGGGGAATCATAAATTCACTCGGCAACTCAAGCACGTTGGGCGTCTTCTTGCGCTGCGACCACCTGCCGTACTCGGCGATGGGGGCACGCTTCGGCGCCTCCTGTTGAAGCTGATGCTGCTGCTGTTGCTGCTGCTGTTGCTGCTGCTGTTGCTGCTGCTGTTGCTGTTGCAGTGCTCCTCCTCCTCCGCCAGCTTGCTTCGAGGAGGCCTGGTTCGTCGGTGCCTGCTGCATCTGCGAAGGGCTTGCCCAGTCCCCGTCATCCGTCATTGGGAAGCCCCCTTGAAGAGGAAGAAGAAACAAAACAGCGAGAATCAGACCCTCGTTGAGACCACAGCAACAAAAACATTGGGTCTTCGATAACGTTTACGAGGTCACTAACCATGTAGCGAATGGCGTTGGAGGTCAGCCCAAGTCAGGGGTGGACCTAAACCAGAAAAGGAGGATGTGGTATCTCGCAATCCAAGCTAAAAATATTTACATCGCAGGTTGTTGCTCAGGTGAAACTCACCTTCTCCGATCTTTACTATCTCCACACTGCCACCGGCCATTGGAGGACAGTAAAACTGGTCTTGAGGGGCTTGAAACGGTTTTTGCTGTGGGGGGCGGGAAATACGTTGTTCAAAATAGTGGACTTTGATTTAATTTTAAAACAAACAGCCACGGCTCACTCACTTCAACACCTCTCGTTGCAGCAAAATTTTGGTACTTGAAGTCATTTATTTCGGGCATTTTGGGTGCGTTGAAATGTCTGCTCGGGTTGAAACTCTGTGAGCGGTACACTGGCATCTGGGAGGCAAAACATTGGCAGGTTAACAATGCGCTCTGTGGCGTAAATAGACAGTCAATGTACACAAATCTGCCTACCGGTGGTTTTGAGTCGGGAAACGTAAGAGCCTGCGACGTTTTCGCGTGCTGCGATGCACTCCCGCCCACCGGTTGCTGGCCGGTTGTTGTTGTCATGTTGGACCCTCCGCAATGCCCGCACGAACAACTGGGCTGCCCGAACATCATCGAAAGCTTCTGGCCGCTTCTTTGGCTGCACGGGGCAAGAGGGGATTTTACAAACGTACTCCAATCACCAGAATGTCTTCCAAGGTTAAACGTAAACGACTTACTCCGCGCCACCGCCACCATAGTCCCGCCCAACTGTGCCAGTGCCGCCGCCTCCGAACATGTTGTCGTTAGTCTAAATGAGCGCCTGTTCGGAGCATCGGGCCTTTATGTATGTGCGTCTGTGTGTCCTGGCTTCCGGTGCCCTCGTAGACGCGTCATTGGAGACTTGCGTGTCTCCGCAGTTGACCCCATCCCTTTTTTCTTCTTCTACGTAGAAGAAGAAGAAGCAGAAGAGCAAGATGCTCTTGTATTCGGCGTCTTCAGCGATTGTAGTGCAGACAGCGACGCAGCGGTTAACTGGGGCTCTTGAGTCCTTATGTACTCTTACAGATAAACGTGCGTGGTTGGTGTCTTTACAAAGTTAGATTCCTTAAATAGAGTCTAGTGGTTAACTTGAATTGTTAAATTGTGTCAAAACCGGAGGCTCCAGGAGTCTATAAAATAAGACAACGTGTTTAGTGCATTTAATAACTACGAGCTTGCATTTATCGATTTATTGTGTGAGGATTATTGATCGATTGGCGTAAAACTGATAAAACTGGCCCTCTATGAAGAACTGGATTTAGGTGTTTGTGTTAGAATCCTACATTTTGGGATCAGCATTTCGGATTATGACGTCAAATGTTTGAAATTTTTATGTCATACTAGGTTATTTAAATCGCTATTTGCGGCGTACAATTTGAAAATTTCTGCCGTGGAATACATTCTTCAAGAAAGAGCGAAGTTCATGCCAACCTTTTTTAATAAAAAAAACAGTTAATTTATTGAAATATTGTGTGGATGTGCGGATTTTGAACAAAGAAATTTTCGCATTTCGCTGGGTGGTTTGTACGCCAAGCTAGTATGAAGCTTTGAATGGAGGGGAAATGCATACTTTGGTAAAAACATGGCAATATAATAATGAATCTAAAAATATTGGCAAATTGCTATAGTTGGCCACCGAACGGTAATTGGTTAATGCAGATATTCTGAATGGGTGCAGCCTGATGCCGATTGGGCCAGCCTGGTCTGGTTTATCACGTGACACAATTGGCTCTTGGGATGTAAAGAATCCCTTAATTCGAGGTTGCATCATAGCATTGTTTCGTTAAATAAATAGCCCCACATCTACACGGTATGTAACTCGTAAACCTTATGTCTGTCCACTGGATACCATTGAACGGACCTGCGCTATTTTTGGATAATCGGAATGTTTGGTAAGTTAACGCACAAGCCCAAATGGTTTGGTGGGATTTAACGAATATGTGCTATTTAATTAATCCTGAATGAACAATTGCGTCGCTGCCATGAAGAGATGAATTTAATGCGACGTAGATTGCATGTTCGTGTCGACCACCATCGAGATTGACCTCCCGTTGCCAGGTCAAGTCGATGTCGCCTCATGCAACATGCGATTTTATAGGAATGTGAATTCAAAAACGATTTCAGACAATGAATCGAACAACAGCACCGGAAAACCTATAATCCGTTCCAATTTCAAAGTATTGACAAAACAGTAGGGAACTTTCGTTTGCATCAACATTGGTGAAAAACCATGCCCTTTAAACCCAGTTTTCTAATGTCTCCCGGAAATGCTCGATTACACCACGAGGGACAGGACTCGGCGTAGAAATTCGCTGCACTACTCGTTTCTAGCGTCTCTTCATACCTTAGGTGTGCACAAAACTACACTGCCCACAAGGTTATATCAATAGCCGAATGACAGTTGATAGGAGCGCGCGTTAAGGATAGGGCTGTCTTTTAATGACTGCCATTAAGAGTTTGTCAAACTTTGCTTTACTTCAAGGGTTCGATTTGCCTTTCTTGTAAATTGACCCCGTTGTTATTATTAATCCTTATAGTCGCTGGAAGATTACTTGTCAACAAAATTCCACAAATTTTAAAA
The DNA here is from genome assembly GCA_028672205.1 of Proteocephalus fallax. NCBI lineage: Eukaryota > Metazoa > Platyhelminthes > Cestoda > Proteocephalidea > Proteocephalidae > Proteocephalus > Proteocephalus fallax. The sequence goes on from JAPUBX010003978.1 coordinate 554,539, forward strand.
TAGAAAATAAGGCATCAGAAACAATAAAATGATGAATCGTTTTCAAATGCATGTTTCTTGTATCACGTTTATTCATTTTAAATTTTAGTGCTGAAAGCTTTAGTCCTCGTAACCTTGATAAAGCGAATACCATTATTATTATTATCATAAATAAGTGTACTTCTGTGACATTCGTGGCTGTTAGCCGATATTCCGAAATTATCCATCATTACCTAATTTTATTTTAGCTTATTATTGATTTTGGACAGCAACGACAATGAGCTACTCACAAAATTCATCAGTAGGTTATTAAACATGAAAAAAATGGAAGATACGTATTAAGGGATATATGGTCTTCACTGACCTTATTTGACGACAGATGGCAGTTTTGTTGATGTCAATATAAACATGCCATGAAAAATTTGCCGAGCACATTATGGGATTCGGCGTGTTTTGAGCTATGGTGAAGTTTTTCGGATTAACAGAAATCGCTTTTCTATTGTTTAAACGGACAAACTCGATTGTCCACTGTCTAAACATGTCATTGTTGATGTAATAGGTTTCTGGAATGTAGACCATGGTTCTAGGATTTAGACTAGTTGATGATATGTATTAATTGCCTGTAAATTCTGAAATTTAATGAGGTGAATTTCTGGTTACATATGCAGCGACCTTCATTCTGGTTTTGTTTTAACGGTCACAAACCTTTTCGCTCTACGACTTTCGACCGCCACGGCGTGCTCTTTTGCGATACAAAAGATCAAACCTCATTCCACTTGATTGGCGTTCTTATTCGTAATCCTATTTAGATGCGTACGTCGTAAAAACATTATACGCATAAGCATCTTTGGTCAGCGAATGCGATAAATAATTAAATGATATCCATAAAGGTCCACCTAGGCTGTACATGGAAAAGAACAAACAGCAGCAATTTTCTCGTCTTGAGCGACCAATCAAACCGGCTAACGTTATATTTTAATTGAGACTCAAAGCTCACAAACTTCCGGAGACTTAAAAAATGAACTACTAATTTTCAACAGTACTGTTTTGTTAGTATGATTTGTTATTAGATTTGAATGTAAATTCGAGTCGTATGTAGAAATCGGTGCAACTGTTGCTCTTGGGATGTAAAGAATCTCCTAATTCGAGGTTGCATCATGACATTGTTTCGCTAGACAAATGGCCCGACATCTACACGGCATGGAACGTGCATACCTTATGTCTGTCCACTGGATACCATTGAACTGACCCACACTATTTCTCGACAATCGGAATGTTTGGTAAGTCAACGCACAAGCCCAAATGGTTGGATAGGATTTGGCAAAAATGCGTCATTAATTAATAAATTAATTGGAGTTACCAATGTCGCTGCCGGATCATCCCACGTGAGGGGCTCCTTCCCCGCAGATCATTTGTTAGCGCGAGACCCCATGGGTACTGCTTTCGTATCTCTGTGTGACTTTTCTAGGGCTTTTTCGTGGGCTCATAACGCCAATTTTAAGTCAGGGATCCCCTGTGCCGATGTTAGCTAAATTATCCGACACATTTGAATGGTTAATGAAAGCAAATTATTATAAATAATGGGAAACAATGGTTTCCGTTTCCAAAAGTATATATTTCGTCTCAGGTTGTATGTAAATATGGATTGAACGATTCGGTGAATGCAACACAAAGAGCATTCCGTGGGAACTTTGGGCTTGGTAGGTATGATACCCTGTCTGATTATGAGTTGTCAAATTAAAAGCTCGTGGGTTAAAATTGAACAATTACATGATGCAATTCGTCAAGCAATTGCTGCTGCGAATCACATAATATGAAAATGTGAGTTTTTGATAACTTTCGGAAAAACATTTTTTTCATCATTTATTATAATTCGCATTTAATAATCATAAAAACGAGGCGGATCAATTTTGACGACATGACGCAAACGCGCGCCGCCGTTGTCTACAAATTCGATTTCATTTCAGATCGGCGCAGTCGGATCAGGTATCGGTTGGCCTTGACACTCGTCCAATAGTACTGTCCAACTGGGTATGTGATCAAGGAAAATGGGATTAGGAAATTGTAACTTGTATTCCACCGCAGGCTGTCCTCAACGTCAGTCAATACGACGACTTAACTGGGTGAGTGACCTTTACTTATGAAGGAAGATTGGTATCGTGTAATTGCACTTACGAAAACGGCTATAATAATGAAAGCGATAGATGAAGAAGTTGGAACACAATAGATGCTTAAGGCGAAAATGGGACGGGTCTTTACTACGAGCAACTACCCCACTGCTTCATAGTGTGGGATAAGGGTGGATTTGGTAGTTGTAGGATCTCATCAGCTGATGCGAAATGTGGAGAGGCTGAGCTGAGCGGCTGCGAAGGGTTGGGAGAGCGAAAGGCATCCTGTATGCAAGGAGTGGACCAGAGGGTCATAAACACTATCGTATGGAACTCCGTATCGTTGAAAGATATAAAGGAAAGATGACCGCCTTCTATTGGGCCATCTCGGGCATTACATAGCCCCCTTTTTGAAAGCTGTGCGGCTTTGGGTGGTGAAAAAGTGGAATCCCAGTACTGAGAGTAGCGTGAGCCGACGGATGTAGAGCAGAACGGCGTTGCTATTGCGATAAAAGTGAGAAGCTTGAGGAGCGTAAATGTTGGTAAACGTAGTAACCTTCACGTTCGCCACCGCTAGATCACCCGCCAGCACCTGGTCTCGTTTGTGGGGGTCCCAGGTCAGGCCACCACGAGTGCATTGACGATGCCACCGGTAGAAAAGATCCCGTTAATCTTCCTGACAAACAGCCATGAAACCGGGTTGCCTCTAGAAGGAGATAAAAAAAAAAGGAGAATTAATTGAATGGTTTAAGATTGCATGCGCCATCAAGCACGCCTGTGCTCGCCCTACTCCGCTCTACTCCGCTTGTGAACAAACGGATTCCTCCTCATCCGCCTGATGCCTATAGCCGGGCTAGACCTCTCGAACCTCTGTTCCAGCTAAACAACGCAGTCGGTGAGTCACTAGAAACTAACTGTAGAAAGAGATGCCTAAACTACGCGAAGGACGTAGTCATCGCGAGCCTAGTGAATCAATTACGGCTTGAGTACCAATGAGCACTTAAAGTTGGGGGATGGCAGAAGACGATCGAATTTACCTTAAATTAAGCAATTCGAGGCCACTTCAAAGCAGGGCTCGCAATCTCACAAATACAGGGCCATACACGTTGAGACCCGAAAGATGGTGAACTATGCAAGATGCGTAGGTTGAAGCCAGAGGAAACTCTGGTGGAGGACCGCAGCGATTCTGACGTGCAAATCGATCGTCAAACGTGAGCATAGGGGCGAAAGACTAATCGAACCATCTAGTAGCTGGTTCCCTCCGAAGTTTCCCTCAGGATAGCTGGCACTCCTTCGCATAATCAGTTTTATCCGGTAAAGCGAATGATTAGAGGTGCTGGGTTCGAAACGAGCTCAACCTATTCTCAAACTTTAAATGGGTGAGATGCCCGGCTCGCATAATAGGAGTCGGGCGTTGAATGTGCGAGTGCCAAGTGGGCCATTTTTGGTAAGCAGAACTGGGATGAACCAAATTCAGCCCACAAATATATTAACATCCTAGTTGGATCTCGAATGCATACAAAATGCTGGCCACCACTGGGGTGTGTGGAAGAATGCGAACACAGCCCGGAGAAAGGACTGCGAATGTGATATTTTCGACAAAAATGGACCAATTAGAGAAGTGAAGGACCGGTGAAGAAAGACTGGAACCAGGGACAGAACCTTCGAAAATACGTTTCGCAAATGCATTTAGAAAAACTGTCGATGTGTTCCAGGAAATTAGTGAATAACCAGGTCGGAGCTGCATCTGCCCTTGCATTGGAGCCGTATTCCCCTGCTAGAGGGTAGCCCAGCTTTATTGATGATTTGATAAAGTTTACGTTGAATATATTACCGGCGGCTATCGCCGTATTGACATCCGATACGACGACATCCATGCTATCGAGCGGTATTCTCCTGCTAGAGGGTAGCCCAGCTTTATTGATGATTTGATACAGTTTACGTTGAATATATTACCGGCGGCTATCGCCTTATTGCCGTCCGAGACGTCGACATCCTTGCATTGGAGCGGTATTCCCCTGCTAGAGGGTAGCCCAGCTTTATTGATGATTTGATAAAGTTTACGTTGAATATATTACCGGTGGCTATCGCCTTATCTCCATCCGAGACGGCGACATCCTTGCATTGGAGCGGTATTCTCCTGCTAGAGGGTAGCCCAGCTTTATTGATGATTTGATAAAGTTTACGTTGAATATATTACCGGTGGTTGTCGCCTTATTGACATCCGATACGACGACATCCATGCACTCGAGCGGTATTCTCCTGCTAGAGGGTAGCCCAGCTTTATTGATGATTTGATAAAGTTTACGTTGAATATATTACCGGTGGTTGTCGCCTTATTGACATCCGATACGACGACATCCATGCACTCGAGCGGTATTCTCCTGCTAGAGGGTAGCCCAGCTTTATTGATGATTTGATAAAGTTTACGTTGAATATATTACCGGCGGCTATCGCCTTATTGCCGTCCGAGACGTCAACATCCTTGCATTGGAGCGGTATTCTCCTGCTAGAGGGTAGCCCAGCAGTATTGATGATTTGATAAAGTTTACGTTGAATATATTACCGGCGGCTATCGCCGTATTGCCATCCGAGACGTCGACATCCTTGCATTGGAGCAGTATTCTCCTGCTAGACGGGTAGCCCAGCTTTATTGATGATTTGATAAAGTTTACGTTGAATATATTACCGGCGGCTATCGCCTTATTGCCGTCCGAGACGTCGACATCCTTGCATTAGAGCGGTATTCCCCTGCTAGAGGGTAGCCCAGCTTTATTGATGATTTGATAAAGTTTACGTTGAATATATTACCGGCGGCTATCGCCTTATTGCCATTCGAGACGTCGACATCCTCGCATTGGAGCGGTATTCCCCTGCTAGAGGGTAGCCCAGCTTTATTGATGATTTGATAAAGTTTACGTTGAATATATTACCGGCGGCTATCGCCTTATTGCCGTCCGAGACGTCGACATCCTCGCATTGGAGCGGTATTCCCCTGCTAGAGGGTAGCCCAGCTTTATTGATGATTTGATAAAGTTTACGTTGAATATATTACCGGCGGCTATCGCCTTATTGCCATTCGAGACGTCGACATCCTTGCATTGGAGCGGTATTCCCCTGCTAGAGGGTAGCCCAGCTTTATTGATGATTTGATAAAGTTTACGTTGAATATATTACCGGCGGCTATCGCCTTATTTCCATTCGAGACGTCGACATCCTTGCATTGGAGCGGTATTCCCCTGCTAGAGGGTAGCCCAGCTTTATTGATGATTTGATAAAGTTTACGTTGAATATATTACCGGTGGTTGTCGCCTTATTGCAATCCGAGACGTCGACATCCTCGCATTGGAGCGGTATTCCCCTGCTAGAGGGTAGCCCAGCTTTATTGATGATTTGATAAAGTTTACGTTGAATATATTACCGGCGGCTATCGCCTTATTGCCATTCGAGACGTCGACATCCTTGCATTGGAGCGGTATTCTCCTGCTAGAGGGTAGCCCAGCTTTATTGATGATTTGATAAAGTTTACGTTGAATATATTACCGGCGGCTATCGCCTTATTGCCATTCGAGACGTCGACATCCTTGCATTGGAGCGGTATTCCCCTGCTAGAGGGTAGCCCAGCTTTATTGATGATTTGATAAAGTTTACGTTGAATATATTACCGGTGGTTGTCGCCTTATTGCAATCCGAGACGACAACATCCGTGCTATCGGGAGGTATTCTCCTGCTAGAGGGTAGCCCAGCTATATTGATGATTTGATAAAGTTTCCGGGGAATATATTACCGGTGGTTGTCGCCTTATTGCCATCCGATACAACGACGTCTAATCTATCGGGAGGTTTTCTCCTGCTAGAGGGTAGCCCGGCTTTATGGATGATTTGATAAAGTATCCGGGGAATATATTACCGGTGGTTGTCGCCTTATTGCCATCCGATAC